>JZKD02S0445110.1:1652430-1700959 GCA_000966675.3 Picea glauca | reverse complement strand
GCATGTTGAAAATGAAAATAGCAAGCTTAGAAACACAAACATAATACTAAAAGGTGAATTGAGTAGTTGTGAAGAAGAGAATTACAAGATTGAAAAGACCATTAATAGCTTGAAGGAGCAATTATAAGATTATGATAAATTGAAAGAAAAATTGGATCACACGAAAGGGGAGCTACTATTGACAACGGAAAAGTTGAAGAAGTTCGAAAAAATAACTGAAAAATTAGATGAGATCCTTAGCAATCAAAGATCTCCAAATGACAAGGCAGGACTATGATACAATGACAGTTTGAAGACAACAAAACAAGAGAAGAAAGATGAAAATGATGAAACCGACATTCCAGAACAAGTTGAACAACAAGATAGAAGACAAGAATTCAGAAGGAATGAGACATCAAGAAGATCCTCTCCCATCAGGTATGAAAGAAATCATTATGAAGGAAACTACAGAAGAATAGATAGTGAACCCAGATGGACCACACCACAAAGAAGATCACTTACTCCAGGGTATCAAAATTTCTTTCTTCGACATTGTTATACTTGTGGAAATTTTGGACACAAGGCAATCAACTGTAGAATCAATGAAAGGAATAACTATGCAAGCTACATGAATGGTGAAAATAACAGATATGGAAATGTCCATAGACCTATCAACAGAAATTATAATCCATTTGACCCATTAATGGATCAAAATATTGTATGTTACAAGTGCAATAATCTTGGTCATAAAGCATGAGATTGCAGAGAGATGAAGGAAGATAATCATATGCCAAATGTTTGTATACCAACTACAACATGGAAAAGGAAAGAAATTCCACAAAATGAAAAATGTCAAATAACATTGGTCGCTAAAGAATGCAAAGAAGAAGATGAATGGTTCATAGATAATGGGTTCTCATATCATATGACCAGAAATCAAAGTGAATTTGTCAGCTTGAAGAAAAAGGGTGGAAATGTTACATTTGGAGATGACTCGTCTACTAAAATACTTGAAAAAGGAATTGTAAATATTGGAAGTGAAAATGTAAAAGAAGGAAAACTCCTATTGGTTGAATATCTGAAGCATAATCTCTTCAGTGTCAGCAAAATATGTGATCAAGGATACACTCTTATGTTTGACTCCTGAAAATGTAAAATCAGAGAAAATAACTCAAGAAGATTAGTTGCAACTGAAACAAGAAGATCGAACAACATATACATCCTAGACATGAAGAAGAGAGAGAAAATAGAAGTCACAGAAAAGGATTCCAAGGAAGAAAAATTCTCAAAGACCAAAAATAAGGATGAAGTATTATTACGTGTTGCATGTTCAGGGGGAGCAGCCCCAAAGAAGAGAGTTACCTTTTGCCATTAAACTCAAGGGGAGAAGCCCTAACCTTTTCCATTGATTTCAAAAGGGGAGATAAATTGGGATCATGATGATAGGGGGAGCATGATTGTTTCCATCAATGACAAAGGGGGATATTGTTGGAAGATTGGTTGTTGTCATTGATGTACCCTAGTCATGGGTTTTGGACCGCAAGATTGATGAAGGTATTTGGACATGAAGGAAAATGCACATGCAGGTAAAACACCCATGGATGGATAATATACATCATGTTGTTTCCGGTGGTGTGTGGCATGTCACGTGGATCCTCATGGTTGAGTATAAATGAATTTTTGAATATGACAAAGTGAATTGAAGAAGGAAGTACATGTAGGCCCTGAAGATAATTAAAGAACCGAATTACAAAATAAGAAAGAGTCAGGTCAGCCCTAATGTTAAAAGGAAGTGACATAAATGTTATAAATAAATATCATTATACATTCATTTGATACACAAGTCGAATTTCAGAGGAAATCATAAGTAAAGAAGGCCGGATTTCAAGGGAGGATGAAGTCTTTTAGTGATGTGCTCTAAGGTATGTTATTTTCAGGTCATCTTACCATTTTCTCTTTAACATTTTTTCTAGAACGATTCATATGGTGAAATTGATATGGTATTGAGAAGACATATCAAGGTACCTATGGTAAGAGTTTCAACTCTTGATTCACCATAATTATGGAGATACACTCAGTGGAAGATAGGGTTTTTGACCAGTCCTGAAGCTAGTCAATAAACAGGTGTTCCAGGTAAAATAATCATAACTTCCTCATAGAGAATACAAATGAAGTGGGACAAATTTCATTGTAAATAGTATGGACTTTCATTTATTGTGTATTATTTTAAGAATCTGATGTTAAATATTGAGCACAGGGCATTCTGTACAATTTCGGTCTCTTGAATAAACCAAAATTGAACAAAGTCTACCATTCTTTCTATAACTTGTTTTTGGGGAGGATGCAAGGAGTGAAAATTGGAGAAGTTTTAGAGAATACATTGAGTAATATTATCTATAGGATCAGCATATTCCAATAATTGAAGAATTGCAGAAATTGAAGAAGTCTGAGGAATCATTATTAGGTTCTATGTGATGGTTGGTTGATGGTGATGATTTAATGTAAAGTTTTATTATCTCTGATATATTCTTGGGTGGAAGGAAGGGGAAAGGATGGAGAGTTAAATCCTCTCTTGATATTGGAGGACTGTATATTTCTCTTGGAGGTTTATCCCTCCCTTTACCTTTGGAAGTTGTAGCTACCTTTGGAAGCCATTACTTCCTTTGAACAATAACTATTGATTATTTCTCATATATTGTGCATGGTGAATTGTGGTGTATTGGTGTAACTCTTATACTATTGTTCATTTCTCATTGGATACAATTGAATGGTTTAAGTATAAGTTGAAAGAGGTTTTAAATTGTAATTGATACTGATTCACCCCCCTCTCAGTATCAACAATATCATGATTAGATCACGAGCACCATCATCACTATCAGTATCATCTGATAGCATCAAATGCATCATCTCTCGAAGCCATACTCCATATGAGTAATCAGGAATGATGTTGAATAAGTCACTCACTCCACAGAGTGAAACAAGAACCATTCTTCTAATTTAGGCATATTTCCTAGAATAATAACTATTCCAACAGACATTGGAAGCCACACCATGGGATACAAGGACTATTCTTCTAATCTAGACATACATCCTAGAAGAATAAATGTCCTGGACCATTTTTCATCTGGAGAATGTCTGTCCATCAGTACATTGATTATCAATCTAGCTAATAAGAATTTTCAAATCAAAACAATGGCATTCAATAGAACGCAACTGTCTCTATCCATAGTAGTACACAACTACTATCCAATGGTACACAACCACACCAAGTAGCACACAACTACTTAATCAGTGAAACATAGTCACAACCAGTGGAACACATCCACCACAATAGAATACATCTACTTTCCAGAGACATACAATATCCATAGCAATCATATCATCTGATATCAACCTGTATAAAACAATATCATGATATAAACTAAGTCATCTGGGCCATTCTTCCACCCACGTCTATGAGATGTAGAAGAGCATTTTCCCTCAGAATGTAAAACATCAGCCATGGGATATCTGGACTATTCTTCTCAAGCATAGAAGAGTAATTATCCCCAATTTCTGAGACTGGACCATTCACCTAACTAGGCCATTCCTCTGGCACTAGTCATAGTGCAAACTGGAGAGAATGAGTCTGCCATAGGGAATGTATGTCCCTGATTTTTGAACCTGGACCATACCTAACTGGGCCATTCCTCCGACACTAATTATAGTGCAACCTAGATAGAATGAGTCTACACTAGGGAATGCCTATCTGTACCATTTCCTAATTGAAATGACTGTCCTGCACCAACCTCCAAAACAAACCATTCTTCGAAACTACTCACAATTGTGAACTTCAAAAGAATGACTACCCGACGAGGCAAACCATTTTACTTGACCTCTACTCATAGTGACTGCCAAGAAGAATGACTTTCCTAGACCATTCCCCCACACTGGACATAAGAGGAATCATTGTCTATGGTACATCATCGATCTATCAAACCATTTTCATTACGAAAATGATTGTCCGATATGGACTATTTTCCGAACTAGAAAATGCTTGTCCATCAAAAATCTCAAACCACTTTCTGAACTAGAAAGGAACTGCTCATCTTGGACCATTTTTCGAACTGAAAAAATGACTATCCATGAATCAATAACACATTAGTTCTCCCTCCCAACCTGGGAGTAATCTCTTCCTTGTTTTCAATAAGGAAGTCGTCTCCACGAGCCCCAACTTGTTTCTTAAGTACGCAACATTTTCATATTGGACATAGGTTTTACCAAAATATCTGCTACCTACTCATCCGTGGAGATATATTGGATAACCACTTCTCTTTTTTGGACTTCATAAGGGAGAATGTAATGCTTGATCTCAATGTACTTCGATCTGTCATGGAACACTTGTTTTCTCTAAAGGCTTCATATAGCTCTGATCAATACAATATATCATGGTTGAATTCAACATTTATGTTTCCTTCTAGCTCATGACATCGTGGAAAGGCTCAAACTGAAACATATCCAAGTAGAACTTATTCTGTCATCATGAGAGTTTTCCATGGATTAGAAATCCATCATTCCATAATTTCGAGTAATTATTGTGATACACTATCTTTGTCCTCGAAATTTTCACCATGCTTCTAATGTATATGAGATACTCTGCATCAAGTTGTTTGAATCCATACAAGGTCTTATTATATCTACATACATGGGTCTCTTTCTGGTATACCTCAAGACCTTGAGATTGCTTTACATAAGCATCTTCCTCAAATTGTCAATTGGGAGAGAAGCCTTTTACAACCAACTGATGTAAACTTCAATCCATGGATACTGCAAGAGATATAATAGCTCAAATAGAGGAATATTTGGTTTACGTGAACAAGTTGTTATCATAGTCTTCTCCTCCTTCTAGAATAACCTCTAGTTCTGAATCTCGCAATGCTTCCATTCATAACCCTTTTTCACAATTTCTTACATATATTGTTCTTCATCATAACTTCCATTTCTTCTACTTGAAAATTCACGATATCCAACAAATTGTTCCTGGCAAGGATGAGGTCAATCCTTTTCTTCCATGATTTGAAGTTAGAATCCCCTTATAAATTGTTTTCTAACTTCATACAGTAAGTCATGACTGCTTTGACTTTGTCGACCTTTGAATTTGAATTGGTCAACCTTTGACTTTGACCAAAAACTAAAACTTGGCATCTTAGCTTGCTGAGAGTACCAAAAGGTTCATTAGGTTAGGGAACACTAGGCTATCCATAAATTAGGTCGATATCTTCACTTAAGGTGCCTCAACAAGAGGGTTAGGGTTTTGTTGTTGATGCAAAAACTGACTGCAATTGCAATTTTAACTGAGCAAATCCTCCCAATCTATCTTCCAGTGGTTATATTGTCTGAAGATAGTGTGGGCTCATAACCTATTATAAATAATAGGTGTTCTCATTTAACCATAGACAATATAGCAATATTTTCACCCAACCATAGGCCGAATCCACCCCCGAGCACCTTAACCTTGACAGAGAATAATTTTGGAAGAAAACCCTAGGCCTAATAGCCAATAAATGTAGCATACCTCTCTCCAGAGCTAGAAAAAAATGCATAAATTCAAAACCATAACCAATAAAAATTCCAAGCCTAAACCGAGAATACAAGTTGCAGTATCTACAGCTACAACTACTCTCCAGACTTGCGCACTTACTCAATTTTTTCAGTGCACACTCTTACATTTCTACAGTTGTGAGTTTTGTATGTCAAATGAGCTCTAGCGTCCTGTATTTATATTACTCCTCCTTAGTTGTCTGGGCCGACTTCTCATTATGGAGGCTAAGAACTCAATATTAAATATTTCCTTTAGCCAACTTGTCTTCTAGGGTTATGTCCAATGCTTTAGAATTTCTTCTTACTTCCCAGAACATTCTATTATTTTCAGGGTTACATGTGGAGTTTAATACCTCTCGAAGCTACCATAATATCAACACCAATCATGTAATATATTCACATAATATTTACTATGACTGTTTACAACTAAGTGAAATAGTATTATCACAACCAGTTAAAAAAGGTTGATATCAAGCAACAAAGTATACACGTTATGTAAACAGTGATACATATTCCATAATCAATCACACTTGATATAATAGTTGTAAATTTGTTGAACCTGCACAGAATATATATAGATAAACAATAATACACACATTTGCAGAGAGAATTTGAGAAAGAAGAAGGAGAGAAAGAATGAAAAACTTCTCATTAACCGTTGTGAATAATGAATAATTTACACATGATATACTTTGTATAAATCAATGAGTGTGCACTGGAGGAGAACCAATGTGCCATAGTGGTGTTCTAGAGTGATTTCGACATACACCAACGGTTACGGGAGTGAACTTCCACCTAGTCTAGTCTCTCAGGCAATTACGGGAGTGAATTGCTATCTAGTTGAGTTAACTAGTCAATGAGTCTTTGGTTAACTGAATGTACAAAGAGTAGTGAGGAGTTAAATCAGGGAATCAAGGGTAATGTGCCATTCTGGTGATGATACCAAGGTAAGGTAGAATTTGCATGGTGATGATCCCAATTTTGCATGGTGACAAAACCAATGTAGCATCTAAACTCAACTCAACTAGTCAAACTAAAGTGTCAACTGAAAGTGAATATTATCCAGGTGGAATATTCTCCCCTGAAATATAGGAGACTAGATGGTGACTAATTATGACTAATAAACAAGGAAAAATCTTAGGAAAAAAAAATCCTAGGTGTGTGTGAAGTAACTCTAAGACCCCCCTTGAACATCACTATGGTGAAAATAAAGAATGGGTGTCGGGAACGAGGCCATGTTATGTACCCAAATAAAAAATATACATTGAAATAAAGTGAGGAAAGATGGAAAAAATCATGGGAAAAACCCCCCCTCAAGGTACAATGTATGTAAAAATAAGAAATACAGTTGCTAGGAAATTGTGTCCTTCACTAGAAGACGACTTTGCAGAGAATGGAACTTCTTCTTAGTGAATGTCTTGGTGAAGATGCTTGTCGTCTATTCTGCTGAAGGACATAATTGTAAGTTGGTGATCTCCTCATGTACTAAGTCTCGGATGTAGTGCATGTGGATCTCATTGTGCTTTTTCCACTACCTCTAAATTGGATCTCTGCAGAACTTCAGAGTGCTCTGGTTGTTACACCAGATGACGATCTCCCGATGAAACTGAATGCCCAACTCAGTGAGAAAATGTTGTAGCCACATAGCCTGAATGGTTATGTTAACTACCCCTCTATACTCTATCTCGGCTGAAGATAGAGAAATGGAAACTTGCTTCTTGCTCGACCAATAGATAGGCCTAGAACCAAGACTGAGTTAGTAACCATATGTGGAGTTGTGATCAGTGCTATCGCCAGCCCAGTCAGAATCAGTAAACCCAATGAGATCTAATGTAGAGTCTGTTGCATAATGAATCCCAAAGGTGATGGCGCCTTGTACATATCGAAGGATACACTTTGTTTCTTTCAATGTAGCTCATGCAGCACCTGAATGAACCTGGAAACTGTGCCAAATGCATATGAGAGGTTTGTTCTGGAGTGTGTGAGATATAACAAGCTCCCCACTTGTTGTATATACAAATTGTTTTAAACTAGTGGAGTCTCCCTACCATCCTCAAGTTTGACTCTTGATAGGAAAGGAGTCAGAGTAGACTTGTAGTCTGTCATGTGAAATATCTCAAGGATATCTCGTGCATACTTGGCCTGAGATAGTTTGATTCCTGATGCATCCTGACTGATCTCGAGTCCAAGGAAGAAGTGGATTGGACCCATGTCTGTCATCAAAAACCTGACATGTAGAATCCTCTTGACTGCAGCAATCACTGAAGTCGAGCACCTGGTGATTAGAAAATCATCGAATATAGAACTAAAAATAGAAGTGAATCAATCATCCCGAGCATGTAGACATTTGGGTCAAATTTACAACGTAAAAAGTTCTGTGACAACAGGTAGGACTCCATCTTGCATGCCATGCCCTCGGAGCCTTCTTGAGTCCATAAAGGGACTTCTTCAGTCGACAGACCAAAGATGATTCCTACATAAATCCCTAGGGCTGCTCCATGTAGATCTCCTCAGAGAGATCACTGTGAAGAAATGCATTCTTCATGTCTATCTGATGGACTTCCCATCCATTGGCTGCCACAATGGAAAGTGCCAATCGTATGGAGTCCATATTCACTACTGGACTGAAGGTCTCTTCATAGTCAATACTATGAACCTGCTAAAAGCCTTTGGTGACAAGTCTGGCTTTGTATCTTCTAATCTGTCCATCCGATATGATCTTCATCCTGTAGACCCATATGCATATGAAACTTTTCCTCCCAGAAGGAAGGGGAACCAGATTCCAAGTCTGGTTCTCAACAAGGGAGTTGTACTCCTCCTTCATGGTGGATTCCCAAAAAGGATTTCCAGCAGCCTCTCCATAATAATTTGGATCTGAAGACTGAACCAAAAAAAGATGCCTCGAGGGTAATGGTTCAGTGGCAATGAGTGCAACAGGAGGCTCCTAGAAATCAGATCGAGTCCTCCTAGTATTGGTTGGATCACCAATGATATCCCTTGAATCTTGAAGAGTATTATGTGCCCACTTGGGACTCTGTTCTAGCTCTGCAACTTCATATGGACGTTATGAATCTGCATCCAACTATACTAACTCTGAATGTGAATCATCTGAGTCCTCTGAATAATAACTCTTTTTCGAAGAAGATTGGCATGTGCATTCTCATCATCTCAAACAAGTGGAATAATGAAGGTGTCTACATGCGGCTGTTGAGGTGCATGCAAGACACTTTCCTCGAATTGGGCACTTCACTCAATGATGAGCTAGTCTGAGGAAAGATCAATAATCCTATATCCCTTCACACCGTTGGGGTATCCAATAAAAATATACTCAGTTCTCTTTGGATCAAGTGCCTTCCTCTTTTCAGAGGGAATTTGGGACCATGCACGTGAACCAAAAATGAGAAAGTGGGTCACTTCCAGTTTGAGGCTACTCCAAGCCTCATAGGGGATCTTATCCTTGAAAAAATTATGGAGAGATATGTTTTGGATGTATGTTTCACAATTAAGTGCTTCGACCCATAGTATCTGTGGTAGTAACTTTGCATGCAACATGTAAGATTCCATCTCCTTTAGAGATATGTTTTTCCGCTCAGCAACTCTATTTTGCTGTGAAGTATAGGGAACTGTGTACTGCAACTAAATCCCTGTCTCATGGAAAAGATTATGGATCACATGATTCACATACTCTCACCCGTTATCATTTTAGAGGACTTTGATCTTCTTTCAGGACTGTGTCTCAACCAGGGCTTTGAAATATTTGAGGTGTTGAAAGACCTCGGATTTTTGCCTGAGAAAGTAGATCCAATTAAAATGTGAGAAATCATAAAAAAAAATGAAAAAAAACCTCGCTTTGTTGATGGATGGATGCGGAAAAGGACCCATAAGGTCATTCTGAATCATATCTAAAGGTGCATAAGCTCTTTGAGACTTTCCTATGTCGAATTTGTCTTGAGGGTGTTTTCCGAGAACACATCCCTCACATACTCCCTTGGAGAAATGGATGTTTGGTAGACCATCAACCAATATTTTCTTGCTAAGTTGTTTCATGTATCTAAAATTCAAATTTCCAAACCTTTCATGCCATATCCTACTACTTTCATCAGCATGAGTAAGCTATAAAGCATAATCAAGTTCAATTAATTCAGAAAAATTATACAATCTAGAATGATGATTTACCTCACCAGTAGAAACCTTGGAGTTGGTTTGCATGTCGTAGATGTCCACAGAATTTGGTGTGAATACAAATTTATTTCTGATGCAAGAATTCATCATCTGATACACAGAGAGAAGGTTGACAGAAAGTTTGGGAACATGCAACACATTCTCGAAGCTTCCGTGGGTGAGTTCAATCCTTCCTTTGCCGGTGACTTCGACATAAGAGTTGTCCCCCATCATAATAGGAGGACCTTTGCATGCATCCAATGAAGAATAGAATGATTCTGAGGCATCCATGTGATGTGATGATCCTAAATCTACGATCCAAGTATCGCGAGAGGAGTTGATTGCAATCAATGCATGGCTAGAATTGCCTTTCTTGGAATTCAAATCTTCTGGCTTCTTCTTCTTTGCACCCTCAGGGATGCGATCTCCAAGGTTGTTTTGCTAAAGTATTTTAGACATCATATTTAATTTTTTTTCCGTGCATGCGGATTCTGGATAGAATCCTTTGTGACAATACATGCATTTCTCCCCTTTTCTTCCCTTTTCCCCTTTGGATATGGAGGCATCAGTGAAGGTTTTTTTGTACCCTTCCTTCTTCGGATGTGCATGTACTTTTCATTTATCTTTATCTTTAGATTTATGATATTTGTGGCTTCCATATTTTGCATAGTGAGTGCATGCGCCTTTAGGGATTTGATTTTTCCCATGTTGATGAGCTTGGTTTGCTATTGTGTCATGGCTTCGATAAATTACTCAAGAGAAGGCATTTTCTGGGTGGCTCTAGAGGTGAATATGATAGAATGGAATGTGGATACGAATACAAATAATTTAGGACCAATTTTGGAGAGAATGGTGAGAACTGTAACACCCCAGGTTTTGAACCCCCATTTTAAATAATGTATTGTTATAATGTTGAGAGGCCAGGGTACCCAAAAAATTATTAAAAGGCCAATGTTCCCAAGACATGTAATGTTTTCTATCATTATTAATAATAAATACATGGCTAGCTGCTAGGTGGACAAGGACTAGAGTTATAGGGGGCTATGATTCCACAAGAGAGGGGGCTTGAGGGGCTAAGTGTTTATTCCTATGTTAATTACCCTTTTTTCCTAAGGGAGGGGATTGATTACGTGAGCTTATTGGGGAAGTCTAGGAGTTTCTTGATTCCCCACGAAGTTACTTAAACCTGCCTCTGGTCTGAAGGGGGGGTTTGACTGATGGATTCTTCGTTGATTTTTCTGTACATTCATTCATTTCCCTCACACACTTTCATGCACTCACTCACCCATTAATTGATCCATCCTCATCCACGTCTTGGCTTGGGAAAGGGAACCGAACTTTTGAATATTAGCCATGAGATAGTTGGTTGTAATGATCATTGGTGCAATCCAGCCATGAATTGGGGGCTACATGTCTAAGATGCATTGGGCTATGCCCTATTTTTTTCACAACTACGAGTCCTGAGAGTTCCAACATTGAGATTCTAGACCAGCTATGCTAGAGGCCCTGGAAAATGGAGAAGGATTGATTGAGGGACTACGTGGAAGAGAAGGGTGGAGGTCCATTCTCTTGGGTGGTACAGGCTAGGTGGAAGAGAGATGGGTACTTGGATTATTGTGGGTGTTGGGAATCCTATGAGAGCTAGAGAGTTAACTAGTTTGGGAACCCAAGTACACTCTGGAACCATCCTTATGGATTCATAGCCTATCTCGGGGGTGACATTGTTGTTGATATTTGGAGCAGTGGTGTCTACGGTTGGGTGGAACGTCCTTAGTCTGTAGCCAGTTGGTGTCGCCTTTATATAAAGATAAGTGCTCTTTGTTGTGATATTATTATCTGTGTATGAATGTATTCCATTGTGTATTTTAATTATCGTTTAACTAAATCTTATATTATGCATGCTTGTTGGATATTGTTGTTCATGTCATTAAATATTTTATCTTATGCGTCCTTATTAAACAAAGAAGGTACCGGTAAGAGTACAAAATCCAAGGGTGGGCTTGAAGGTAGCATACCCCAACCTGTGGGTGGCGGGGTATGTTACAGTTTGGTATCAGAGCTTCTGGTTGAAACACCGGGTCGGTATGGGCCGATTCTGTTGGTCAAAGTCTCGTGGTTATAGAACAAACTCTAACCGTGGAGTTGAAAAGATCAGGACGAATGGTGTTGCAGAATCTATGCAGGAGTTAGATCACCAGAGGCTCGTTGTAAGGGGTTCAAAGGATCATGACCGTCCCCTTTGAATTCGAGAGTGATCGCCATTGTAGGATCATGAGAGATCCAGGATCGTTGGATCGGAGGACAGGTCAACAGGGGTCGTCTGATGAAAAGGAAGCAAGGGTTAAGGTCACCACCATCAGATCCCATTGGAGAGAGAGATCAATGGACAACTGGAATTGTGGGGAACCAAGTTGCACGGGAGATAACTCCCCAAGGAATTCTCGCAATCCAAAACCACAGTTTCACCAAGGGGTTACGTGTTAGCGTCAGGAGAATTGCGAGGTGAAAAGAGGGTTTCTCCAAACCGTCGATGCCTGCCCCCATAAATTGAAAGGCAGTAAGTGATGTGACATGTTAGGGATCGAACATCGAAACTATGTATAGCCGAAGTAGATCCTGACCGTCGATCACCAAGAGGTACGTGTCAATATATGAGTAACTCTGAAGAAATCAATTCAAGAGACTTTCAGTGGAGATTTGAAACTCTCGAAATCTGGAGAGCCAGAGAGCCGAAGTAAATCTCAATCATCTGATCATCTGAAATATATCTCGATCGCCAGATCGTCCGGAGTAAATCTCAAGTGTCGGATCTTTCGAGTTGAATTTGAGTCATCTGATTTAGAAGAGACATGGCATAAATCTATGGATTTCAAGTGAAGGCCCAAATTAAGCCTCAATCGTCTGATTCAAGAGGACACGCGGCGGGATATCGTGTATTTTGAGGAGGTTTGAAGTTTGATATTTCTGAAACCTGAAGACCTAAAACGATCTCAGCCATTGATCTACCAAGAGCCATGCATCACCAGATCCAGGGCTTCGAATAAAATTCAGTGGGGCCAGATAAGTTTTGAAGTATGAGATTTTCGAAATCTGAAGCCCAAAGTAATCCTTAACCGTCAGATTAAGGAGGACACATGGTGTAGATCTGTGGAATCTAGGTGAAGACCCGAACTGAATCTTAGTCATTTGATCCAGAAGGACACATGGTGCCAGATTGGCCAGTTCAAGAATTCAGAGTTCAGGAAAATTGGAAGTGTGCCAGTATGGAAACTCTCAAAGTCCCAAAGCCAAAGAGCCTAAGTGATGGGGCACGATGACATCACCTAGAGGTGATGTGGATCCTAGAATTCCAGAAGTGACGTGGCTTACAAACGTCACCTAGGATGACATGGACACATGGGATGTGTGCCATGTGTCAATAATTTTTGAGAATATGGAGTATTGAAATGTTAGTTAGAACGTGACACATGTCACCCACCTGATTGGGCCGCGTGTCCTCTTTTAGTATTTTTCCACGTGGCGACACATCGTGCAATCTAAAGACTAGGCACTCCAGTGGGGAAGGATGTGATAGGTTGCGTTGGGTCCAAAAATCTCGAAGACCTGAAGTTCAGAGTACATATCGACCATTGAGTCCAGAAGACACACGTCGAAGGATCATCGACTTCAGGTGAAAGCACTTCGGGAGAACATGCAGGAGGAAAGTTTGAAACTTTTGAAGCCTGAAGAACCTAAGCGATTCACAGTCATTGATCTTTGGGAGGACACACATTGGCAGATAATGAACTCTGGGTAAGAGAATTCCGGGAGAAGGCAAGCGAGGAAAGTTGAAACTCCCGAAGCATGGAGTCTCGAAGAGGATATCGATCGTTGATCGTGAAAAAGGACGAGGACCGTTGATCTGGTCCTAGCTGAAAGTTTCGAAGTCTCGAAGCTCTGGACAAACCCTTTTTCATATAAGAGTAGGGTCATGGTCATGGTCATATGCAGATTGAGATTTGAGGGAAGGAGCATTAAGGTATGAATTGGTGGTCTTCGAGATAGAAAAGTGCTAAGGAAGGATTTAGATGTGGTTTATAGTCGTGGTCACCTGGGAAGGTGGTTTGAAGTAAGCGCCTGCGTGAGATGAAATTATGTGTCAGCCAAGGATAACAAGACACCATTATTTTCAGAGAATGGGGATATGATCTCCATGAACAAAAAAAGAAAGAGACCTGTAGCATGGTTTGGCAATTCTTTTTATCATATGCATAATTCTAACAAAATGTTCACTTGCACATTTTGAAGAATTAAGGGGTTTAAGCACATCAACTCAGGAGGCATATTGAGGAAATGGAATAAGGAGAGGGAGCCTCCAGTCATGATAAGGTGGATGAAGGCCATAATACTAGAGTTTGTAATGTAAAGAGTGATTCCAATGGACGCAACGGAAAAGAAGAATAGGAAATGTTAATAGAAATGGTAAGAAGCCTGAAGATGGAAGTGCAGAGCTACAAAGAAGACAACGAGAGACTGATGAGAGAGAAAATCTTGATAAATTCTCGAGTGTTGTAGAGATTAAATCAGTTGCAGAGAAAAATGAAGAAGGAATCAAACTCAAGACAAGAGGAAGAAGGAAGGTGCCATGAAAGAAGGGATGATCTTGGAAGAGTTGGTTATTCCAGAAGTTCTAGAAGAGATCATGGACACCACTCACCTCCTTACTCAGAAATAAAGTTTTATGCATCGGATGATCTCGTAAGCAATCCATAGGTGTCTTCTGCCAGACACCAAAGAAGGAAACAAGAGGTAGATAGTTTGCAACGAGAGCTGAGGAAGCTCAATCCACCTTCCTTTGAGGGTGAAAGAGAAAGGGAAGATGATGCCTAAGCATGGTTTCTTGGGCTCAGGAGATATTTTCAATTGCATAACTATTCATCAAATCTAGAACCCAAGATTTCCACCTACCATTTACACGAGAAAGATGCAATGTGGTGGGACCAACTGAAGAAAGTGGAGCACATTAATGATAGTAGGATCACTTGGAAGTAGTTCAAGAATTACTTCCAGAAGGAGTACCTCTTAGAGAATTTATGTGAAAGGAAAATGCAGGAGTTCTTTGAACTTAGGTTGGAAAGCATGACTATGGTAGAGTACGAGAAGAATTTCTTGGGCTTGTTAAATTATGTCAGGTTCATTGGTGATGAGAAAGTGAAAATACAGAGATTTATAAGTGGACTGACATTCTTTTATAAGGAAAAGATCAAGTATGATGAGCCCAAGACCTTGACTGAATCCATCAGGAAGGTTAAATACTTGTATGATCAAGGATAGGGAATACCACCAATCCAATGTTGGGGATGCAAGGAAGATCACATGTACAAGGATTTCCCACACAGAAAGGATAAAGTGAATTCTATGCACAACATCCAAGAAGCTACAACAGTCAAATATATGGGAAGAATCTATGCAACTTTAAATGATTGACAAGCAGAGTACTAGTCCAATATGATCGAGGTGGAAGGTAAGATCATAAATCATCCTACTGCTATTTTGATTGATTCAGGAGAAAGTCATTTTTACATTGATCCTAAGATAGTGGATAGATTACATTTGGATAAAAGTAAACTTGGAAAAGAAAGTTTGGTTCAGTTAGCCACTGGAACCAAAAGAAGAATCCATGACATGGTCAAAAGTTGTTCCATAAGTCTTAATGGTGTGAATACTAGTATTGATCTAAATATCATACCATTGGGGTCTTATGATATTCTGATTGGAATGGATTGGTTGGAAAAGCATCATGTTGTCCTAGATTGTCATAAAAAGACATTTACATGTCTTAATGGAAATGGAAAACAAAGCATTGTGAAAGGAGTTCCAAGACCCATCTCTATAAAGGAGATTTCAGCCTTACAGCTAAAAAGATGTTTTAGGAAAGGATGTCAATTGTATGCAGCTCATGTGGAAGAGCCGGATAATACAAAAGGGCCAAGCCTCGAAGATTTCTTGGTACTATAGGAATTTGAAGATGTATTCCAAGAAATACCCGGATTGCCACCAATAAGGGAGATAGATTTCTCAATTGATTTAGTGGCAGGAACTTCCCCAGTGTCAAAAACACCTTACAGAATGAGCACACCAGACTTAAAAGAATTATAAATGCAGTTGGAGGAATTGTTGAAGAAAGGGTACATACGTCCAAGTGTTTCACCTTGGGGAGCACCAGTACTTTTTTTCAAAAAGAAGGATTGAACCTTGAGCCTGTATATTGACTTTCGATGGTTGAACAAGTACACTATAAAGAACAAGTATCCTCTACCCCGAATTGATGACCTCTTTGATCAGCTAAGAGAAGAAAATATATTCTCAAAGATTGACCTGAGGGCAGGATACCATCAGGTAAGAATCAAGGAAGAAGACATTCATAGGAAAACCTTTAGGACTAGGTATGGGCATTATGAATTTGTAGTGGTGCCATTTGGACTGACCAATGCACCAGTTTTCTTCATGTGCTTAATGAACGACATATTCAGAAATTATTTGGATAAATTTGTCATAGTATTCTTGGATGACATACTTATCTATTCTAAGTCTGAAGAGGAGCATGAACATCACTTAAGACTGGTGTTGCAAGTACTGAGAGAACATCAATTGTATTCCAATTTGAGTAAGTGTTCTTTTTATCAAAAGAAGATCCATTACTTGGGACACATTATTTCAGAGCAAGGCATAGCAGTAGATACAGAGAAGATCGAAGCCATTATAGGATGGCCAATGCCCAGAAATGTGTCATACATCATATATTTTATGGAGTAGTTGGCTACTATAGAAGGTTCATAGTAGGGTTCTCTAATATTTCTCATCTTCTCACTTCTTTGCAAAAGAAGGGAACTAAATTTGAATGGACACTCAAGTGTGAAAAGAATTTTAATCTGTTGAAGGAATTACTTACTAAAGCACCTGTGTTAAATATTGTTGACCCAAATGAAAGTTTTGTGGTATGTACAGATGCATGTATGGAAGGAGTTGGGGGAGTCCTCATGCAAAATGGGCATGTCATTGGATATGAGTCCAGAAATATTAAGGAACATGAGAGGAACTATGCCATGCATGACTTGGAACTTGTTTCCATTGTTCACGCCTTGAGGATGTGGAGGCATTATCTCATGGGGAAGAAATTTGAATTAAGGACAGACCACATTGGCCTGAAGTATCTTTTTGAATCATCGACCTTGAATGCCAGGAAAACAAGATGGATGGAATTTTTAAGTGAATATGACTTCGATATCAAGCATATCAAAGGTAAGGAGAATAAATTTGTCGATGCGCTTAGTAGAGGAGTGCATCTCATGCATGCTACCGCTATTAGTATGCATCATTCAAAATTGAAGAGAAGAATTTTAGATGGTCTTGTTACATATCAGCATTACCTATAGGTAAAGGAAAACTTACAGCAAGGAAATGTACAACAGAAAATAAAGGAGTATGAGATAAAGGAAGATGGATTACTCATGCATAAAAATAGAATCTATGTTCCTAGCTCCAGAGTGTTAGCACTAGGAATCACCCTCAGACTGTAATGAGGATAATCCCAGTACCCATCAGTTTATACAGTAAATTTAAATGAGTTTTAAGGGGGAAAATGGATAAGACTCGAGATAATAACGTTCTAACTCAAAAAATCTGGACTAGCATGCACCAACCATTGAGGTCTTGAATCAACTTTAGTAAGTAAGTTGGAGTAAGGGTTAGTAGGAGGAAGATTTAGTGAGAAAAGTGTAGAGGTATTCTATGAATATCAAATTTCCAGCGGCCTAAGGAGGAAAAACTTAAACGCAAGGTCCTCTTGAATTCAAATCTCAAAGAAACTGAAAGAAATTATAACAACACTATAATATATCATTAATCATAATACAGTCTTAACAATCCATGTGAATCTGTCATTCATGAACTCTCTCAATATCAGAGGCAAATAAGATGGAGTAAGAAAGATGACTTAGATTAACCAAGATGTCTCAAAAACAAATACATAACCAGAGAACCAGCGTTCTTCATAAAAATATTATAGTAGCAGGGAACCTATCTCAACCATTCGACTTGTTCAAAATATCAAAATTGCCTATACATAAGAAGAATTGTTTCAACCATCAGGAGTGTGGTTGGATTGTTGCATTCAAAGTTTTTAGTCAATATATTCTCTATCAGACTGTGCAGACAATCTCCTTTTTTCATACGCGAGCTTTAATCTGCCCCATTTATGGTTTTCCATTTATGTGTTGAGACGAGGTCTCAACCACCGCTCTCATTCTCAGTAATTTCCTTCATCGGGATCAAGATGAGGCTTGACACCTATGAATGTTCCTAGATGGTGCCAATGACTTCTGTGAGTCCATCTTGATGCCTCGAGGCCATGAATGGTCTTTGTCTGTGGCCAATGCGAGCTTTGCAGGTGGAAGTCTGATAGCGTATGCACAGGCGTGATGTGGAGTGAGGTTCTTTTGACCTTTGGCATAGCTCCTCTCCATCGCTCCATCCTCAATGTGACCTAGGTCCATGACCCTACGCAATTGCATGATTGTGGGCTCTACCAAGGAAGGTATGAAAGCAAACCGCTTTTGTCCCCGTAATTCACCATGAACCGCCATGTGTTCCTTTCCAAAAACCACGGTTCCGATTGCGGCTTGCCCTTAAAATTTTAAAACCTGCGCACCTTCCAACCTCGCAATGGAGTGTGACCATTGATATTGTGATTTGAGATGAGGCTTCCTTATCAATGGCCCAGATCTGGCGCTTTAGATTTGATGGATCGAATATTCCCTCTTTGAATCAATGGCTGAGATCTGCTTTGCGAATCGACCTTCCGGAATTTCAATCTCAAACCACATTTCCTTCTAAGAAAAACCTCCGGAGCTGAGGATCTGATGACGCATGGCATTCTGAATTATTGCATGGTTCAGATCTATTTTGAGCTTCGACCATTGATTTCGGGCCTGGAATGAGTCGCTCTGAGTGTTGTGCTTTGTGCTCATGGTTGCAGCCTATGGCCCTTGACAACTTTATATGATAACACGAAGAACTGGGGAATTTGGTACTGAATAAAATGCATGGTGTTCCTTATGTTGGACATCTCGGTTACCAGAAAATAATTACAGCAGTAAGAAGCCAATTCTTTTGGCCGGGAATGAAGAAGGATGTTGTTGATTACATCGCTCGATGTATGGAATGTCAGAAGGTGAAGGATGAGCATAGGCACCCAGCGGGTTTCCTGCAACCATTTCCAATACCAGGGAAGAAATGGGAAGTGATCACCATGGATTTCATCACACGATTACCTAGAATGAATAAGCAACATGATTCAATCATGGTGGTGGTTGAAAAATTAGCAAAGGTTGTTCATTTTTTGCCTGTGAAGACAACGCATACGATGGCTAATATTGCATAAATTTTCATGAAGGAAATTGCTAGGTTGCATGGGATAGCTAGGACAATTATCTCGGATAGAGATACAAAATTTACCTCCAATTTCTAGAGGGGGTTGTTTAAAGGATTTCACAACATATCATCCCAAGACAGATGGGAAAACAAAGAGATTCAATCAAATAACTGAAGATATGCTGAGAATGTGTGTGATGGATAAGCCATATAAGTGAGAAGATTACTTACACTTGGTTGAGTTTGCATATAATAATGGGTATCAAGATTCATTAAGAATGAGCCCATTTGAAGCCTTGTATGGTATGAAATGCAATACTCGAGTAAGCTGGGACAACCAAGTAAATAGATTAATACTTGGGCCAGAGTTGCTCAAGGACATGGAAGACCAGGTGGTTAAGATCATGCAGAATTTAAAGCCATCTCAGGATAGACAGAAAGTCTATGCAAACAAGAACAGGACAGCTAGAGAATTCAAAGTAGGGGAGCATGTACTTTTGAAATTGAAGCCCAAGAAAAGCTCTTTGAAATTGGGTAGTTGTACAAAGATGGAAGCCATATTCTGTGGTCCATTTGAAATATTGGATAGAATAGGGCCAATTGCATACATGCTTGCATTACCTTCTTCCACGAATGTGCATAATGTATTTCATGTATCTTTACTAAATAAATATGTACATGACCCTAACCATGTTATTGATTGGCATATGATTCAGGTAGAGACGGAGGGAGACTTTCAGGTTTAGCTAATGCGGGTATTGGAAAGAAAATTCAAAATGCTCTGAAATCGAGTTATAGAGTTGGTAAAAGTTTAGTGGACCTGCTATGGTCCTGAAGATGCTACCTAGGAGCATGAAGATGTTGTGCGGGAAGAGTACCCGCAGCTTTTTGAATAAATTTGAGATTTTGATCTCTGTTTTGTATATGCACTAAGGACAGTGCCAAAATAAGGGGGAAGGGATGTAACACCCCAGTTTTTGAACCCCCATTTCAAATAATGTATTGCTACAATGATGAGAGGTCACGGTTCCCAAACAATTATTAAAAGGCCACTGTGCCCAAGACATGTAATTTTCTCTATCATTATTAATAATAAATACATGGTTGGTTGTTAGACGGACAAGGACTAGAGTTAGACGGGGCTATGATTCCACAAGAGAGGGGGCTTGAGGGGATAAGCATTTATTCCCATGTTAATTACCCCTTTTGCCTAAGGGAGGGGATCGGTTACGTGAGCTTCTTGGGGAAGGCCAGGAGGTTCTTGATTCCCCACGAAGTTAATAAACCTTCCTCTGGTCTAATGGGGGGGTTCGAATGATGGATTGTTCATTGATTTCTTGTACGTTCATTCTTTTCCCTCATGCACTTTCATGCACTCACTCACCCATTCATTCATCCATCCTAATCCACATCTTGTCTTGGGAAAGGGATCCTAACTTCTGAATATTATCCATGAGATAGTTGGTTTTAGTGGTCGGTGGTGTGATCTAACCATGATTTGAGGCTTGCATGTATGATATGTGTTGGCTTGTGTCCAGTGTTGCTCACAGTTGCGAGCCCTAAGAGTCCCAACATTGAGATTTTGTACCAATTGCGCTGGAGCCTAAATAAGGAGAAGGACTTCCTGAGGGACTACACGGCAGAGAAGGGTGGAGGTCCATTCTCTCAGGTGGTGCAAGATGGGTAGAAGAGAGTTGGGTACTTGGATTGTTGTGAGAGCTGGGAAGCCTGTGAGAGCTTGGGTGTTGACTAGTTTGGGAGGCCAAGTAACACTCTGGAACCATCCTTGTGTATTCATAGCCCTAGCTCAAGGGTGACGTTGTTGTTGAGATTTGGAACATTAGTGTCTACGGTTGGGTGGAATGTCCTTGGTCTACAACCAGTTGGTGTCATCTTTCATAAAGATAAGTTATCTCTGTTATGGTATTATTTGCATGTATAAGAATGTATTTCCATTATATATTTAATTATCGTTTAATTGAATCTTTAGACTATGCATGATTGTTGACTATTGTTGTGCATTTCGTTAAAGTCTTTCCTTTTATGCATCCTTAAATTTTAAAAAGGTATTGGTAAGAGAAAGAAGTCCAAGGGCGAGCTTGAAGGTAGGGTACCCCATCCTATGGGTGGTTGGGTATGTTACACTTCTCCTCACCCACTGGGGTACCTCTGCACTGTCAATTCAAGCACTCAATTGATATGACCCCTGATGCATCGCTACCCAATGGGCCAGTCTATCACCGTTCTCTGTTAGAAAATGAGGAAATTAAGCTCCAGATCCAAGAGATGATTGAAAAGGGGCACATCTTCCCAAGCTCATCACCTTGTGGAATCCCAATTATTCTTGCATAGAAGAAAGATGGGTCCTGGAAAATCTACATTGATTATCAGGCCCTAAATAAAATCACATTTAGGAACCAGTACTCAATTCCTCGAATTGACAATCTCCTTGACCAGCTCAAGGGGGGAAAATACTTCAGTATGATTGATCTGAAGTCTAGCTACCACCAATTCCCAATAGAGCAGACCGATGTATGGAAGACTACCTTCAAGTCCAAAGAAGGTATTTTTGAATGGTTGGTCATGCCCTTTGGCTTGAAAAATTCCCCAACAACTTTCATGAGGATGATGGATGATATATTTTGGCCTTTCACCATTTATTTTGTGGTGGTGTATTTGGATGACATCCTCATATTCAACAAGAATTGGTTGGAACACTTGAAGCACATACAACGGGTTCTGCACACTCTACGACAAAACAAGCTATATGCAAATTTCAAAAAATTCTCCTTCGGCATGAACATGGGTCTAGTACCTAGGATACATTGTTGATGAGAATGGGAAGCATGTCGATCCAGCCAAGATTCAGGTCATCCATGATTGGCCAACCCCGACCACACTCACTGAGCTTCAAATCTTCTTAGGACATGCTAATTTCTCTCGTAGGTTTGTGTTGGGATTCTCCCACATTGCATGGGCCATTAGCCTAGTGACCAGGGGCAGTGGCAAGGAAAAATTCATGTGGGGATAGTCGCAACATAAATCATTCGATGATTTGAAGTAGCACTTATGCCCAACCCCGATGCTCTCATTAGCTGACCTACAACATCCTTTTGAGATTGAGACAGATGCTTTAGATTATTTTGTGGGCATAGTTCTCATTCATCATGGGCATCCCATGGCCTATCATAGTGAGACACTATCATATAATGTCTGCAAGTACCCCACTTACGACAAATAATTGTACTCCATTGTACAAGTATTCCTCCAGTAGAGGCATTACATTCTTGGGAAGGAGAGAATCATCCAAATTGATCATAAGCCTATCTAGTTCATGCAGACACAAGGAAAATTAAAGAATGACTATCATCAGAAGTGGTCCACATAATTGTAGCAGTTCCATCTCAACATCAAGTAAAATATAGGGAGCATCAACTGCATCGTTGACTGCCTTAGCGAACTTCCATTTTTTGCACTAACCACGACCCTACACTCCTGCATACATGAGACCTATGGATGGCCCCAACTCTATGAGCGAGGTCCTAACTTTGCCACTACATACAAAATGTTGGGCACAAACACAACTGTCACTGATTTTCATCTACAAGATGGGTTTTGTTCCATATGGGCCATCTTTTTATTTCATCAAGAAAACAAGCGAAGCTGGTTTGGCAAGCTCACTACAGTTGGGTGGATGACACTTCGGCATAGAGAAGACAACGACAGTGATGAAGCAACATTTCTATTGGCCAAAAATATGATAGGATATCAACAAGTATATCAGGTCCTGCATGGCCTATGCCATTTCCAAACCAACCATTAAGAAACAAGGCATGTAGACCCCTCTTCCTACTCCCAATAGGCCCTGGGAATCCATCTTGATGGACTACATGTTGGGCCTTCCTTCAACCAAGTAGGGAAATGACTATGTTTTCATGGTTTTTGATCAATTTTCCAAGATGGTGATTTTAGTCGCCTACAAGAAGAGCATCACAACAGATGTCACTGCCAATCTCTTCTTCGAATGACTGTGGGTACATTTTGGGATACCATAAACCATCATCTTTGATTGAGACAATTGGTTCCTCAACATATTTTGGTCGAGCCTCTGGTCATGATCGGACACCAAGCTCACCAAATCCAAGGCCTTGCACCACCAAATGGATGGCCAAACCAAGGTCATCAACAAGATCATCGTGCATAATTTACACATGTACAATTCCAATCATCCACGCACATGGGATGAGAGTTTTCCCTATGTTCAACATAGTTACAACAAATCCATAGATAACTCAAACAACCACGACCTCTTTTAGGTGGAGATGGGATTTCAACCATTGGGCCCCATGGATGTTGCACTACCCCTTGCATCCACACAAGAAAAATCATCCCATGTGCAAACCAAAGTCGACAAAACAACTGAGTTCATTGAACGAATCCAACACATCTGTCAATAGGTTCAGGATATTTTGCAGAAGTTCAATTCCAAGTACAATCAATGCCATGATCAACATTGGGTGGCACACAAGTTTCAGGTGGGAGATAGAGTTTGTTTTCACTTGCAGAAAGAACACCTTACAGGACCCCATCGAAATCTTCATCCACTCCGCTATGGACTTTACACCATCACCAAAGTTGTGGGTGACAATGCTTTTGATCTCATCCTTCCACCCTTCCTTGGCTTGCACCTAATATTTAATGTGGACCTCCTTCAACCATACTTTCCACCTTTATTGGACACCGTAGAGATAGAAGAATGGCTAACACCAATAGAGATCAACCCTGATAGCATATAACATGCATCCACTAATCAGATTGTGGACACATAGGTCAAAGGGAACTCACCAACTTAATATTTATCATTATCGGGTTGTCAAAGTGGGGTAGCTCCTGCACCAAGGCAAGTGGCTCACCCATGGCCAAATTCAATAGAATTTTGATGTAAAAAGGGACTTTGATCCTCATTGTATTATTGCAAATGATCATAGCCGTCACATCTCTTCTCAGAGATAAGCTGACACCATTCTAGCAAGCCTGTTTCAGTCCGCATTTTTACAGTTTTAGCATATTTTTTATTTAATAGAAGTCAAGTTTTACGATATCTCTTTTATTATTCATTGTATATTTGTGTTAATATTATATATTTGTGTTTTAATTTCATTATTCTCATAAATATGGATCATCGACGTTGCATATAGTGGAGATTCATGTTCAAAAGTGAATGTTACCTTCAACTTTTGAATCAACTAGTCCCAGTTTGTTGTTTCTCTGTGCATTTCTAGTTCCAAGTATCAGTTCTTTGAAATTGTATCCAGTGTATGTATAAAATTGTGCATCCATTCCTTCTTTGGTATCGATACCCATATTTTTTTTCACTTCCCAATATGATCCGATGGGTCACTTATCCCTGTACACTTATGTGCAATATTCTCCAACTCCATACCAAATCTCACTTGCATTAGTCTTATACACTGCGACCAATCTTCCATTCTCTTTTTGTTGTCAGGAAATGAGATACACTTCCACACTAAACCTAGCATAAGAGAAGAAGAATTTAATCAGGAATGTAAATGACAAGTCAATCATACAGTACAGAGATATTTTACCATGGAAACCCAAACCAATAAAACCAACATTCCATGAGTGTTCTATTCTCTTGTTGTCTTATTCAATCTAAATAAAAGGTTACATGTACAACCTTGGTCCACACCTAAGACACAATCGAAAACATACCCTATTTCATGTGCAAGAACAACCTTGTATTCAATCTAGTTTATATCTACATGACCAACAACCTACATCTAAATATTTCTCTAAATATTGTCTATCCTACGATTCATTGATTATCATTTATGACCTTAAAACACACCTATTTATAGGATTTAAAACAGTAAAAAACCTAAATAAATGGAACCCAAAAATGGTTACAAATCCATGCATATCATTGGCTACAAATATCGAAAATCTCACGATTCTGTTACAGTAGAATCCAAGTCAAATTACCAGTTGACTACTCGTTAGCCTTCATTCGGTCTTCAGTCGGCTGCCACATGCCCACATGTTGACATCTTGTCGGTTGACCTCTTCGACTTATTTTTGATTACTTTACCATGTCAAACCTCTTCGACCTTCGACTTCAACTTTACTTGGTTGAATAACTTTGACCTTTGACTTGTTGTTGATCTACCTCAACCCTCGACCTGTTGTCGATCCCCCTCGACTTCGACCGACAGTCAATCCACCTCGACTATAAATTCAATACAAATAATATAACAAACCAACATTCTCCCACTTGTTGTCTTCTTTGTTGAAACCAAGAGATTCCTGAACTTTCATTCACAGACCCAGGGCAATTATTCCCATTGCCTCTCTTCACCAAGAGAACTTCACAACACACATAGACTTGGTCAACGAGCCTGCTTTGTTTTCCAACGTGTCTAACTTCTCCAGTAGCACCTTGTTACTTTCCACCATATGTGTTACAAAATGGTATTGTACATCAATGTACTTAGTCTTCAAATGATAAGCAGGGTTATTTTCTAGAAACATTGTTCTTTGACTGTCACAAATTACCTTAATATCGCTCTGCTCAAACCTAATTCCTAAACATAGTCTTTGCAGCCATACAGCTTTTTTTCTTCCATGATTAGCTACCATTTATTCATATTCTATTGTTGACAAGGCTATGACTGCATGTCACTTACTCATCTAGCTTATTGCTCCACTAAACATCTTGAAGACATATCCATTGGTCGACCTCTGTCAATCCATATCTCCAACCCAGTTGGCATTGACAAAGCTATGTACATTTAATTTACCATTGTCACCTCCGAGTCTTCCTTGGTAGCATATAGAATATTCCTTTGTGCTACACAAATACCTAAATACTCTCTTAACAACTTTCCAGTGCTCCTTTCTAGGTCTTGACATGTACCTACTCAACACTGCCACTGCATGGGAAATGTCTGGTTGAGTGCATACCATCGCATACATTAGACTACCAAAATCACTTTCATGGGGAACATGTTCCATGTCCTTTATTTATTCTTGCGTCTTTGGACATTATTCAGTAGTTAAACTTGCTCCCATAGGATTTGGAACCTTCACCGGTTTGCAATCCTGCATGTTGAAATGTTTTAGAACTATTTCAATATACTTTGTCTGATATAATTGGAGCTTTCTAGCCGCTCGATCTCTCTTATTCTTCATTCCTAGAATGAATTTAGTTGCACCAAGATCCTTCATTTCAAACTTGGAGGACAGCTTATTCTTCACCTCCTTTATTGTGTCCATGTCGTTTCCAATCAGCAACATGTCATCGACATACAAAGCTACATATATGAAACATCTACATTCTTCCTTGGAATATATGCAGTGATTGTCTTTTCTTCTCAGAAATCCAAAACTAAGGTTGTATGCCCCAAGGTCGAGCCCCTGTTGAATTGTAATTATCCAAAACTAAGGTTGTATGTGACACCCCAAGGTCGAGCCCCTGTTGAATTGTAATTATGTTTAAAGGATGGTGAGCCAAGTGTTTATAAGATGGAAGACTTATGTGTTTATTAGGCCGGAGAGCCTAGATGCTAAGGCAAATGAGCCTCATTTTGTATATGTAAATACTCATATCACTAATAAAATTACATTGTTGCATGTAGAATGACCACGAAGAAAGATTTATGGGGGACTAAGCTCCACTAGGTAGGGAAAGGGAAGGGGCTAAGTGTCTAGGAATAGGGGCTAATCTAGAGGGCTTACCTCTAAAGGAATAATATTATATTATTATTTCATAGAAGCAAAGGTTTGACATAACCTATGTTGTCTTAAGTTCTTGGGGAAAGGGAATGAGTGTTAAGTGGAGCTCATGCAGCTTCAAGAAGACATTTGTCAACCTAGGTGCATGCAATTTTTAGGTGGGAAAGGTAGCTCGTTGGGGGTTCCCTCACCATTCTCACGATGGTCACCACTATGGAAGTCAGCCATACTCTCCACTAATGCACACACTAAGACAGGGAGAGCCTTGACATAGCCATCCATTGCTTCCATCATTGATCTCTGCAACTTATGAACCCTCACACCCATTTTATGAAGCTAATCATTTTTCCTGTGAAGCACAACACAATTGCATAGTGTCTTATCCATATCATGCCTTAGCCTTTGTTATTGTTACCCATGTTTTCTCTGGACTGGTGTGGCTTGTTGTCATTACCAGAACCCATACCCAATTTATGTTATGGAGGTTACCCGTTGGAGTTAGGAGTTGAATAGAAGAGCTAGGTTGTCAGGTCTATGAGCAACTCTCTACGGGTGAGAGAGTGTGTTGAGGAAGTGAGTTCTCCTAGAGGGAGTCTCATAGCAGCTACAGTACTCTGAGACTTCCGGTCCAAACTGATGTTGAATCCCTGGAAGGGAGGTGGACAGCCGATGGACTTGCGATAGTGAAGGTGTACACTCTTGGGGTGGGACAGGCATGTGGGGAATGAGAGTCTGTGAGTTGTGGGCGTAAGTGGATCCTAGGAGAAATTCCTTCCTATTGATCTGTGTGACTTTCCTATTGTCCTTTCCAAGCCTAGGAATCCCTTTCCTGGTGGAGTTTAGTCCTAGCTTGGGGGTGACCCACTGCTGAGAGTGATGAGCAATGTGGTCTAAGGCTGGGAGGTTTGTGGAAGGTATGCATGTAGTTGTTGGTCATCTATTAAAATATAAGTACCCAATCTATGTTCTTTGTATGATGTGTATCTTGAAATCAAATTATAATTTTATTAGAATTGTCTGTATATATTGCATGTATGTTTTAATGTTGTTTATGCATGAATAGGTGTATGAACATAATGCTATAAATTTTTAACTTGCATTAGATAGATATGTATAAAAATATATATGGTATCAGAGCATGAAAGCTATTCGGTGGCATGGCCTGGCCTATTGGTTTAAGGTCGGGAATGTCAAAAAATGGTATCATAGCATAAAAACAAAGATACATTTGTTTAGGTAGTGTTACCTGCAGAGGTTTGAGGGTCGAGGACACCATAGAATGGTATCAGAACCAAGGTTTTGACACTGATCCCAGATGGGCCATGGTAGTGGTTAATGAAGAAAATATTTCAGAGTGAATTCTTGTTGAAAGGGACAAAACTTGAAGTTCAGAGCGTCACTGGGGTGGTGTTCAAAATCTTGGGAGATATAATGACTTAAGGAATGGAAACATAGAAAGAAGACACAAAACTATTGTGTTGGTCCGCAAATTTAAAATTTCGGCCATAGGATCTATTAGGGAGAAGGAAGACCCTTCACAATCATCAGATTTAGAAAAAGTGCAGGAAAGTTAACCCCTAAGTACTTCGGACTTCACGACTTTGGAAAAGTTTATGTGTTATAGAGAAGAAAGGCCTGAAGCCCAAAGTATCGAAGTTCAAAGTTCATCTAGATTGTTCGTTATAAGAGACACATATCGACAGATCTTCTCGCAAGTGATTGTGAGTTGTAGATCTCACAGCATTTTAGGCGTTCGTTGTTCGAGAGAAATGTGGTGTGCTAAGGTGAATTCTTCCAAAGTCCCAAAGTGACATGGCATGAAGATGTCACCGAGGGTGACGTGGAATTACTTATTCCTACCACGTGTCATTCAGAATGGAACTTTGACGACCTTGTTGGACCAAAATAAATCTAACACATGGGGCCACGTGCCACCACCTTAATTGTTGAAAGCTACACTACGTGGACCCCGTAAGGTTAAAGTACTTCAGAAGTTCGTAGTTTGGAAGATTTGAGTAAAGAAAGTGTAATTTCTTCTGAAGACCAAAGTCTCAAAGTGATGAGGCCTTATGATGTCACCAGGGATGATGTGGACACATGGGATGTGTGCCATGTTTCAGTGAATTAAGGACCTTTGGAGGATAGAAATGCCAGTTATAACATGACACATGTCACCCATCATAATGGGCCATGTGTTTTCTTCTAATATTTCTCCATGTGGCACTCTTCTTGAGCATGGTTAGTGGGGACCCTGATGGTTGTAGGGGATGCGTGGCGCCAAGTCCTGCATTTCGAAGGAAGTTAGTGCAAGTGCATGGAGCAAGAACTTCTAAAGGCCGAAGCACCAAAATTTATCGTGATCGTTGACAGTCATGGACGCGTGTCAGAAGATATGACACTCCAGAGAGTCTTCACTTTGGAGGTTTGTGGAAATGAAGGCTTTGGAAACCCTGAAGCATGGAGTCCCGAGGATAATTGTGGTCGTTGATTTGGGAAGAGAGTGTGGACCATTGATTCCTCTCATGTCAATTGTGAAGTTCACGAGTTCAGAGTTCGTGAGATTGGTATTTTGGTGAGTTGAAAACACCCGAAGCCAGAAACTTTGAAGCAAGGAGTAAGTGCCCAACTATTAGCACTTGTTCAAAGTCATGGTCACATGCAAGTTGAGGGTTGAAGAAAAGGGGATAGCACCCGAAAGTGAATTGTAAGAACAGAGCAGGGCTCAGAGATAGAATCATGGGGATTCTTTATTGACACAGACTCACCAAAAATATAGTCTGATATTATTTTGATTGAATCAAATTGCTTAAGTTACTCTGGAAAATTATTAAATACTGATAACATGAAAAAATTCGGTTGTCTGCACATTTTTGTAGCATTACCAATTGTCAGAACAGAACAAAATTGTTACCAAGTGAATAGAAATGGAGGAAGCATAGGACACTTACAGTCTAGAGGATGAAGTTAGAGAAATGGATGTCCATTTGGGAGTTAAAGGAACGAACTCCAATGGGCATGGAGAAAAAATAGGTAAAGAAGTGATCATGATTAACATCATTAAAAATTTGCAGAAATATGTCCAAATTCACCAGGCAGATAATGAAAGACTTAAGAGAGCCACGGAGCAACAGGAAGACTTCAATATGAAGTTAATGAGGATCCTAGAAATACTTGAAAGGAAGTTAGATAAGGAGAGTGGCTCCAAGAAATCAGGAATTCACGGGGACCCTGATGAAGAAAGAAGAGGAAGAAGTGGTAGAAAACATCACCAGCACTCCCAAAGACATTCCAAAAGGAGGCCACACAATAGGTCAAGTCCATCCCCTATCAAGAAACATAGCAGATATGGGGTGGATGAGTTGAAAGGAGCAATTGAGGATGGTGTTTCAATTGCTAACATAGCTTCATCTATATTCCAAATTGAGCAAGTGCTCATTTTATCAAAACAAAATTCACTTTGGGGCATATAATATATGAAGAAGAGATAGCAGTGGAATGTGAAAATATAGAGGCCATTAAAGGATGGAAAACACCTAAAAATGTGACAGAAGTCATATCCTTCATGGGTCTGGATGGCTACTATAGAAGGTTCATTACAGGGTTTTCGAGAATAGCCCACCCCGTCACTTCCTTGCAAAGGAAGGGGGAGAAGTTTCAATGGATGGAAGAATGTGAAAAGAGCTTTCGAAAATTGAAGCAGTTGTTAACCAGTGCTCCAATTATGAAGATCACATATTCGAATGAAGATTTTGTGGTTTGCACAGATGCATGCAAAGAAGGACTAGGAGGAATCCTTAGTCAGAAAGGATTTGTGATATGTTTTGAGTCCAGAAAATTGAAATAACATGAAAGGTTTTATTCCACTCATGATTTGGAGTTGGTAGCCATAGTGCATGCTTTGAAGAAATAGAGGCACTACCTCATGGGAAAGAGGTTTGAGTTGAGGACAGACCATAATGGTCTGAAGAAATTGTTTGATCAACCTACTTTGATTGCTGGGAAGAGTAGATGATTGGAATTCCTCTGTGAGTATGACTTTGATCTCAAGCACATCAAAGGAAAGGAGAACAAAGTGGTTCATGCACTTAGCAAGAGAGTGCATGAACTGCATGCTACATACATTAGCATGTATTAGATGGATCTTAAAGACTGAATTTTCGAGGCTACAAAATTTGATTTTCAATACATGGAATTGGTAACTAAATTGTAGCAAGGTAAAATGCAAAAGAAAGCTGAAGATTATGAATTGCGAATTAATGGAATTATCTTGTACAGAAACAAAGTTTATGTACCCAATTCTTTTGAATTGAGGAGTGCAATTTTAAAATAAATTCATAATGTACCTTATGCGGGACAATGGGATATCAAAAAACAGTTTCAGCAGTCAAGAGCCATTACCATCGGTCAGGTATGAAGAAATGAATTGCAGAGTACATTGCCAGTTGTATGGAGTGTCAAATGGTCAAAGTTGAGCATAGACACCCATATGGGTTGATACAGCCACTAACCATCCCTGAGTGGAAGTGGGAAGTGGTGACAATGGATTTCATCACAAGATTACCCAGAACAAACAAACAACATGATTCCATCATGGTGGTGGTAGATAAGCTCACAAAGGTCACCCATTCTATTCCATTGAAGACTACTCACAAGGAAACTAATGTTGTTGATATTTATATGAGGGAAGTAGCATGCTTGCATGGCATACCCATGAAAATTGTGTCTGACAGAGACCCAAAGTTTACCTCAAATTTTTGGAGAGGATTATTCAAGAGGTTCGGAACAAGCCTGAAATTCAGCACAACTTATCATCCCGAGTCTGATGGACAAACAAAAAGAGTAAATCAAGTGATAAAAGATATGTTAATATTGTATGTGATGGACAAACCATATAAATGTGAATATTATTTACACTTGGTAGAATTTGCTTACAACAATGGGTAACAAGCATCACTAAATATGAGCCTGTTTGAAGCACTTTATGGCAGAAAGTGCCACAACCCAGTAAGTCAGGAAAACCCAGCTGATAGGGAAATGGTTGAGCGAGAGTTTCTCAAGGAAATGGAACAACAATTGTTAAAGATAAAGTTGAATTTGAAGGCTTCCCAAGATAGGCAGAACCGACAGGGAATTTAAAGTGGGTGATCATGTTTTCCTGAAGGTGAAATCCAATAAAAGTTCCTTGAAGATAAGAAGTTGTTCCAATTTGGCAGAAAATATTGTGGACCATTTGAAATCTTATAAAGGATTGGACCAGTAGCTTATATGCTTGCATTTTCTGCATCCATGACTATTCATAATGTATTTCATGTATCATTGCTCAAGAAGTATATACATGATGCTAATCATGTGATTGATTGAAATGTGATTCAGGTGGAGAAAGAAGGTGCTTTGAAAGTGCAACCTGTGTGCATACTGGACTGGAAGAGAAAGAAACTCTAGAATCAAGTCATAAATCTTGTAAAGTTTCAGTGGACTTGGTACAGTCCCGAGGACGCAACATGGGAGCATGAAGATATTATGCAGGCAAAGTACCCACATATTTTTGAATATTTTGGAAATCTTGTTGTTGTTGTGTAAATAAGTTTCACTGAGGACAGTGCAAAAATAAGGGGAGGGGATTGTAACACCCCAAGGCCAATCTCCTGCTGAATTGTAATTATGTTTATAGGATGTTGAGCCAAGTGTTTATAACCTGGAAGACTTATGTGTTTATTAGGCCAGAGATCCTAGATGCTAAGGCCAATGAGCCTGATTTTGTATATGTAAATACTCACATCATTAATAAAATTACATCGTTGCGTGTAGATCGACCATGAATAAAGATTTATGGGGTACTAAGCTCCACTAGGTAGGGAAAGGGAAGGTGCTAAGTGTCTAGGAATAGGGGATAAGCTAGAGTGCTTACCTATAAAGGAATAATATTACATTATTGTTTCCTAGAAGCTAAGGTTTGACATAACCTATGTTGTCCTAAGTTCCTGGGGAAAGGGAACGAGTGTTAAGTGGAGCTCGTGCAACTTCAGGAAGACATGTGTCAACTTGGGCACATGCAGTTTTTAGGTGGGAAAGGCAACTCATTGGGGGTTCCCTCACCATTCTCGTGATGGTCTCCACTCTGTAAGTCAGCCATACTCCCCATTGATGCATGCACTGAGACAAGGAGAGCCTTCACACAACCATTCATTGATTCCATCGTTGATCTCTGCAACTTCTAAACCCTCACACCCATGTTATGAAGATAATCATTGTTCCTGTGAAGCAAAACACAACTGCGTAATGTCTAATCCATATCGTGCCTTAGCCTTTGTTGTTTCTACCCACATTTTCTTTGGACTGGTGTGGCTTGTTTTCATTTCCATAACCCATACCCAATTTTTGTTGCGGAGGTTACTCGTTGGACTTAGGAGCTGGATAGAAGAGGTAGGTTGTCAAGACTATGAGAAACTCTTTCTAGGTGAGAGAGTGTGTTGAGGAAGTGAGTTCTCCTCGAGGGAGTCTCATAGTAGCTACAGTACTCTGAGACTTCTGTTCCAGCTTATTTCTGAATCCTTGGAAGGGAGGTGGATAGTCGGTGGACTTGTGATAGTGAAGTTGTACACTCCTGGAGTGGGACAGGCATGTGGGGAATGAGATTCAGTGAGCTATGGGCGTAAGTGGCTCCTGGGAGAAAATCCTTCTTGTTGATCTGTGTGACTTTCCTGTTGTCCTTTCCAAGCCTAGGAATCCCTTGTCTGGTGGATTTTAGTCCCAACTCGGGGGTGACCCACTACTGAGTGTGATGAGCAGCATGGTTTAACGTTGGGAGGTTCATGGAAGGTATGCACGCAGTTGGTGGTCATCTATTAAAATATAGGTACCCAATCTCTGTTCTATGTATGATGTGTATCTTGAAATCAAATTATATTGTTATTAGAATTGTCTGTATATATTGCATGTATGTTTTAATGTTGTTTCCGCATGAATATGTGTATGAAAAAAATGATATAAGTGTTTAAATTTCATTAGATAGATATGTATATAAATATATATGGTATTAGAGAATGAAATTTATTTGGTGGCATGGCCTGGCCTATTGGTTTAAGGCTGGGAATGTCACAAAATGGTATGAGAGCAGAAAAACAAAGATATAGTTGTTTAGGTAGCGTTACCTGGCAGAGGTTTGAAGGTCGGGGATGCCACAATGTATGTGTCAAAATTTTGGTACCACATCCTTGGCAATTGTTTTATACCATAAAGGGATCTTTTTAGTTTTCACACTGACTCTTTCTTTCCATTTAATACAAATCCTTCGGGTTATTTCATGTAGATTTCTTCTTCCAGGTCCCCATGTAGGAACGTTGTCTTCACATCCATCTCTTATATTTCTATATCAAATGTTGTAGCCAAATACATTAGTACTCTAATGGAAATTAAATTTCAATAGGGGAAAAAATCTCACCAAATTCAACTCCCTCGACTTGGGAATAACCTTTCGCTCCCAGTCAACCTTTGGATTTCTCAACTTGACCTATGACATTCATATTATTCTTGAATACCCATTTTCTACTGATGAGATTTATTCCATTGGGTAACTTGAATAAGTCCCATGTCTCATTCTTGTTCAAGGATTCCATCTCTTCAACCATGGATTCCTTCTAGAGTATACCCTATGTCGAGTCGACTGCCTCACCGACCGACTTGGGCTCATTGTCGACAACAGTTAACACGAATGTGGAATGGAAGTCGGGTGGAATATTCCTTTCAACTGGTTTTCTTAATATTTTTGACATCCTTACCATTGTATTTTGTTGTTACACCTCTTTCTTTGATTCATTCAACTCATCGTAATCATCTTCTTCGTTCCTCATTCCAAACTGCACCATCTCATGCTTATTTTCGGTCTAAACGATTTCCTCAAGATCAAACTTACCTCTGACTTCTCTAAAAATCACCTCTCGATTGTACACTATTCTCTTTGATCCAGGATCCCAGATCTTATATCCTTTCATTCCTTCTTTGTATTCAATGAAAATACATTTAACTTCCTTCTTGTCCATCTTGCTCCTCTTTTCCTTGGGAAAATGCACAAATGCATCTTAGCCAAATACTTTGATATGTGAAACCGAAGGATTCTTACCCAGACATATCTCATGTGGAGTCATGTCGAATAGCTCCGAAAAAGGAGACATATTCACCCTATATCCTTCAGTGTCAACTACTACCACCTAAAATTCTTATGCGATCCCAGCACCATTGAGCATGTTCCTTTCCTTATCCATAAACGTTATGTTCATTCTCTCGACAACTCTATTTTGTTGTGGGGTATATGGTGTGGTATTTTGGCATTCTATGCCACACTGCTTACAAAAATGATCAAATTCTCTTCCACAAAATTCACCACCATTGTCAGTTCTCTACACCTTAATATTCTTATATGTTTGGTTTTCTACAAGAGATTTAAAATCTTTAAATTTCTCAAAAGCCTCTGATTTATTCCTCATGAAATATATCCATTTCTTCCTAGAAAAATCATCTATGAAGGAGAAATAATATAGGGATCCCCCAATTGAAGGCAATGTAACTGAGCCAAACACATCACTATGCACAAATTCTAGAATCTTATTTTCCCTTGTCGCTCCAGATGGAAACCTCACCTAAATTTATTTTCCATATATGAAATGTTCACAAAAGTCGACTTCTAAACCAAATTCAGGAAACCCTTTGACCATACCTTTTCTATGCATGGCTTAAAGTAATTTTTATCCAATGTGTCCCATCCTCTCGTGCCATAGCATTGTCAGGTCAATTTTATCATGTCTTGTCGATTCGGTCTGAACCAACTCAGCCCGATTTTGGTCGAGTTGATTCGAAATCGAGTCGACTTTAGGAGCAACAATTTTTTTCATCCAGTCGAGTCGAGATTCCCTAACAAATTGTATAGGATTCCAATATGAACTCCTTTCATTAAGACCATCGTACCTCTGAGCATATTGCACGAATCCTTTTGAAACAGAGTGTGCACTCCAACATCACTCATCTTACTAACATATATCAGGTTTCTTTCCAAACTTAGAATGTGTAGCACACTTGGAAGGGTTCTTTTCCTCCCATCCTAGAGTATCAGTCAAACTCTTCCTTGTTCGACAATTTTGGTTGTCGAGTCTTCCTCTATGAACACATCACCTAAATCATATTGTTCATACTTGAAGAACCATTCTCTATGTGGTGTCATATGATAGGACGCTCTTGAGTCTATCAACCAAACACCTTGATTTGAATGTGTACTAGTTGACGCCAGGTACAAATCACCTCCCTTATCTATGGTCATATTTATCTTAGTCATATACTTCTCATTGGATCCTATACTGGCTTCCATCGCCCTTGACTTACAGTCCTTTTTGTAATACCCATCTTTACCGCATTTCCATCATCTTCTTTTCAGTTGAACCAGGGATTTATATCTACCATTTGACTTAGAATTTCTATCAGAAAATTTTCCTTTATCTATTTCAATCAGTCAACCTCTCACCACTAAATCATATTTGGTTGATCCTTCCATGTTCTTTCTTCTCATTTATTCTAACAGTAGAGAAGAAACCATGTCTTCTAGCGCTAGTGTGGTTGTATTACTCCCTATAGCTATGACTAAGCTATACTAGGAGTTTGGAAAAGAACATAATATTCTTCTACACTTCTCCTCCTCAGTGATTTTAATACCCACAGATGATAACTAGATTTAAATGGTATTAAATTCATTTAAATGCTCAGTCACTGAACTACCATCACTCATTCCCAAAAGATACAATTTATTTCTAAGAAACAACTTATTTACCAGATATTTCGACTAGTATAAGCTTCCCAGTTTTTTCCACAGTTTCTTGGTCGAATCTTATCCTGAGACATTCAACAGTACCGAAACTACAATACAAAGTTGAATCATACTTATTTCTCTTCTTTTATGTTTCTCCTATTCTCCCGTCGACATGCCTGTCGGTTGGGTACCTAGACATACCATTGTCCATTGTTCTCGATCTACAAGAAGATATTCCATTTTAAGCTTCCAAAGCTCAAAATTCTGGCCATTGAATTTTTCTATCTGTATTCTTGAACTACTCACCATTCTTTACCACAATCTTTAACTCAATTTATGACTTACAACTCTTACTACACCTAGGGTTTATATCTTAGATTCAATATTGGTAAATCAAGATATGATACACACGTCAAAGATTAACACAACTTTGATACCACTTTTCAGAGATAAACTTCACTCCAATACCACTTGTCAGGAAATGAGATACACTTCCACACTAAACCTAGCAGAAGAGAAGAATAATTTATTCAAGAACATAAATGACAAAGAAATCACACAATACACAAAGAGTTTACCCTGGAAACCCAAACCAGGAAAACCAACATTCCTTGAGCATTCTTCTCTCTTTTTTTCTTATTCAATCTGAATAAAAGGTTACATGTATAACCTTGGTCCACACATAATACACAATCAAAATCATACCCTCTTTCTTGCGCAAGAAAAACCCTGTGTCCAATCTGGCTTACATCTGCATGACCAAAAACCTACATCTAAATATTTCTCTAAAGACTGGCTATCCTACTATTTATTGATTATCATTTATGACCTTAAAAAACACCTCTTTATGGGTCTTACAATAGGAAAAAATATAAAGACATGGTGCCCAAAAAAGGTTACAAATCCATGCAAATAATTGAATACAAATCCTACAAATATCGATATTATGTTACAGTCAACTCCAAGTTGGATTACCAGTCGACTACCAGTCAGCCTTCATTCGGTATTTAGTTGGTCGCCACATGTCCGCAAGTCGACCTATTTTCAGTTGACCTCTTCGACTTGTTGTCGATGCCTTTACCATGTCAAACCACTTCAACCTTCGACTTCAACTTTACCCAGTCGATTAACTTCAAACTTTGACTTTTTTTCGATATAACTTGACCCTCGACCTTCTGTCGATCCATGTTGACTAGAATTTCACTGCAAAGAATATAACAACCCAAATTTTGTGTGCATCCCACCATTTGGATGGAGTGGCCTTCAGGAAAACATCCAATGCCAACAATATTTGTTGTTTGGGCACCTGCAACTGAAACTCCTTTACAAATGAGCTTATATCAATCAATCCATCATATCTAGGTGGATCACATAACTTTGTTCCAATCCAGCGCAATGATAGAGTTATGCATGCACATCTTCTAGTTGATACTTCATGCATACTCTACTGCTAATGTTCCAAACCTTCCTCTGAATTTGACACACATGAGCTAATACTTCTCCAAATCAGTGCACCATCTATAGTGATTTTAACATAATCATCTATCCACGTAGTCATATTATACAAGTTGTCAATTTTGTTCCCTCTCGTTGGCTCTATGTACCTCTTCCCTTCCGTTGGATCCAATGGTGAAATAAACTTAAAGTCTCCTACCTCAAATACCATGTCCCTCCTCTTTAGATTAATGATCATTTTTTCATCAAAGGCCCATTCAAGTCCCATCGGTGTTGGATATGGATGACTATCATCCATGATCTAAATAACTTCAAAATATGCTACACTATGCACTCCATCTATATTCACATGTACTCTTGTCAATCACCCAATTGATACTATCTTGTGTTGGTTTGTCAACCTTAACTGAACAGGAGACCAAATTAACTTGGGTTTCTCCATCGTTTATGAGGTCTTCTTTGGTAACACATTTACATCAGACCTCAAGTCCAAAATAACATTATCCACATTGTATTCCCCAATCTATGCACTTAATTTGAATTCTCTATTGATCCTCTTTTTGTGGAGTACATGATTCACTACCTTAAGTGCGATAGGAATTTCCCTTTCTTGTGCGCAATTATCAATCATTTCACATAATGCATTCAACACAGTTTCATATTTCATCAACTCTACCTAACTTCTCAAAAAATATCTCAGAGTACTTACCTTCCTAAGTGGGTTGTCTAGCATAGTACGCTCACATATAGGAGGCACAAAGAATTTTGATTCTACCCAATATAGTCCTAGTATCTCTTTTCTTTCCCTATGATATGTCTCATTTTCTTGTTCCAGGTCGAATGTTGGCATAGGCATTACTAGTTTCATTACCCATTGCTCAACCTACTTCCCTTCGTTCATCGCATCAACTCCTATTCTAGATCCTCTGCACGTAACAACTATTATTATAGGTCCTTCATTGCATTTCTCAACTGATATCGTTTGTACATTTTGATTTGGGTTATGGTTTTGAATCCCTCTTTCCTGCCACTTTGTGAGTATTTGAGGACAATCTTCTTGTTGGGCCCTTCTTTTTGGATAAGGAGTTGTGCAAGAAGGACTACAGTCCCATTTTTTGCGTAGTATGAGTTTCACAAGCTACAAAAGAAGTGGGACAACAGAGCAAGGAGAAGCAACAAAAATAAGTTGTGAAAAGGACAACGCAATGCTAGCAAAGAAAAAGCAGTTGCAACAGAACAAGAAATCACACAAGAAAAAGCCAAAAGACACGACTTAGCTTATATATAGGGATGAATATGATTGTAAAAGGGTTGTTAGCCCATTTAGTTGGTACCACAAGTGTGAGGTTTTGGTCATATTTATTGTCTATTGCTGAGAATTCATATTTTGAGTCTATAATGTAATTTGTACACCTTTCTGAGAGTTAGATCCCTTTGACATGATTCTAGAGCCAAGATTCTGTAACAGAGCGCTACCGCGTATCTTTGAGATTGTAATTGAAAGATCTAAAGATAATATATGAAGAAGGATCCAAATTTTCAAAATATGTTGTGTCTTTATGTGTTTATACTTCTGCATCGTATCTTTACATTACTTATTTATGGTTCATAAGTTCCACATGATGTCTCTATGTTTGAATGATTTTCCACAACATAAGTAGTTCCAGTTCTTTCACATATGTGTTCAAATATTTTATGTAGATAGATGTCTTGCGCAAGATGAGGATGAATCTTGAAGGTTATGTGAATCCTCCTAATTATTTTCCTTGCCCTTCCCTATCCATTTGTCTCAGCAGTGCTTTGGGTGAGACTTCTTCTCTTCGAAGGAGATGAGAATTCCAGCTCTCTAGACTACTCGGTATCTTTTGTTGGTAACCTAAGAAGGACCCTAGTCTGATCAAACTTGCACCAACAAAATGGTTTTATTGCCGAGACCTACGTTAATAGGGAACCTGTAGGGAGGATGCTTCCACGGATTCACATATCTAATATTGACCAATGGTGGGAAATAAATTGTGATGCCTTCATATGGAAAGAAGTGGAGCCGAGGGAAAAATATGTGGAAGATACTCGTGAGGTAGTCTTTTACTCAGAAATATCGAGTGACCAGTACAAAATATTTTGGGTTAAGTTCCCAGAAGAAATTTTCCATTGGATAAATAGGCTCCAAGAAGCTCCATAGTTCCAAGAATGAGTCAAGAGGACCTATACTTGGGACACAAAAAATATTGCAGCACTTCATCTATTGGATCGTCCAGTCACACAAACGATTGATTTCTGGGTCAATACCACATTAGAAGGATACATTATTGAGTTTACATATGAGAATCACCAATATTTCACAAGTAGAGGCGGATTTCAAGAAATACGCAAGGGGAAGACTGTTCAGAGAAATCCCCATGTGGATTAAAGTTTTCTTGATGGAAGAGGGGATGTTGACTATGTCCCCAACTATGATGGCATCGTAAACATCCTCGCTTGGGGTAGGGAGAGGTTGGGGTAGAGTCATGGCCTGAGAGAGGGGAAGGGTTCTTTGATAAGTGGGGGGGGGGGGGGGGAACAATAAATGGACTCAAGAGACGAGTGATCCTTGAAAAGAGTTGCCATAGTTGAGAAGTCATGGCATGGAAAGATCAAGAAAGAATCACGATAGTCTGAGAAGTTTTGGAAAGAAGTCGGACCATGAGAAGTAGAGGAAAGACATATGGAAGAGTTGCAGAATATGAGAAGACAAGAAAGACTGGCCAGTCAAAGATTAAGTGAGAGAGAAGCGTAGAGAGAAATAATTCCATAAGAGGGTGGACAAGAATGAGAAGGTGTATAGGCAAGAGAGAAGGAAGTCAACATGGATCTTGAAGAGGAAAGAGAAGATTCAACCCCGATGACAAGAAATATCGGGAATTCGGCTGAAGAGACCACTCCAGAGGAAGAAAACAAGACCCACCAGATCAAAGAAAACCACCCCAAAGACAATGGCTCCAGCCCCGAATCACCCATACCCCAAGTTTCTTATATACAAGTGGTAAGTTTGATACTACCCTCCTATGCTAATTTTGTTCTAGTGTAATTAGTTAGTCAGTCATAGCCAGGAAGTGAAAGTACAAGGAGGATATTGGGATCCCCTAGTAGATCGCAAGCAGGATAGTTAGGTTTCATTTTGATAGGAGCACCAAGATCAGCAATGGCTGGTCACGTGGGAGGTTTGATTTCTCGATACCCATAATTATGGGGTAAGGGAGATGAAGATGCGGAGCAACACTAGCTCTTATGTGAAGCAATCTAGAGATCCAAAGGGACTTTGAATGCGAATAAGTTGGTTGAATTCCAGTCTACCTTGAGAGGTCATCTCAAGTGGTACATGAAGATTATTGATCCAGGAGTGCCAGGAATGAAAGGTTAAGAGTTCACACTTGGCCAGGTACGGACAAGGTTCATAGAGGATTTTAAGATATTGTAGTCAGAACAAAAAGCTTTTTCCGAATTGCGCGAGATCCAACAAAGAGAAGGTGAATCAGTATGGGAATACATCCAGAATTTTAAATATGATATAGGGAGGTTAGCACATCCAATCCATGAGGAACATCAAAGAGAATGGCATATTCAGAGATTGCTACCTCTGACACGGATTTTTCCAATGCAACAACAGATAGCCACTTTGAAAGACACCTTGGAACAATCAATGAATATTGAAGCCATGGCAGGATATCCTGGAGCCTGAGATTGACCAAACCCCCAGCAAATGCGAATTTGGTGCAACTACAAGGGAAAATATCAGTTCTTACAGAAAATATTCAAGAACTGACGATACATAGACGAGGATGATCGTGGGTCTGGTGCACTGGTTATTGTACAAAATAACATCTGGTGAATGAATATCCACGAATGAGGGGAATGGGACCTCCTCATGATCTAATGGGACCCTCACCAGGACCCACGGCAGAATTTGTGCAAGTGTATGTGAATTTACCATTCCATAACCCTACTCCATATCATGCTTTTCCAGGGATCCAAGCAACACCATTAGTTGAGCATTGTGAGATTTTTTGAATCCATGGGCATGGGACGAGACAGTGCCCCATTATGCAGAAATATTCGACACTGAAAAATATAGTACACTATGAGTTCTGCGCATCTACCACACATACTACCAATCAATGTACATCATTGGATGCACTTGCAGATAGGTTGGACCGAACAACATTCAGGGTGAATGAAAACCCTCAAGGACAAGGAAGAGGTCGAAGAGGTGGAGCAAGACGATACTTCAGAGGAGGAAGAACTGGGGGAAGAGGGCCAAGAAGATGTTATAATTGTGATGAGAAAGGCCATATGGCTAGAGACTATCCTCATTTGAGGCGTCCATGGTGCTCTCACTATAGAACCAATGGGCACGCAACTGAAGACTGCCCAGAACTAATTTCAAAATGGGAATATCGGGTACCTCAACGAGGAACTAACCTCATCAATTCAGAAATCAAGAGAGTTAGTAAAGGACAATTACCCAACCTCAATATCGTTACTCGAGGAGGAGAAAATATAGGAGATGATGTTGATAATCTACCTCAAATACAGAAAGAAACACCTAAAGAAGACAGGTATGACCCTCTAAAACAAAAGTTGTTCTTTAAAAATTCCATAGAAGTATTTCAGAATATCTCTAGCCCTGAGATGTAAGAGAAACCCCCACATCCTATTGTTCACCCTAAGATTTTGCAAGTCCCAAAAACCCTGTAGTCACACCAAGACAACCTAAGAAACCTCAAAATGTAGTCGACCTTTAGTTTCAATTATCCTCTGATATCCTCGGGAATGACCAATTAACAGATAAGTTGCGCAATGTGCTATAAATACTTTTAGGGAATGAAGAACCCACAGAATCAGGAATAAGGACCAATCTTTCTAAGAAGAGTACTCAGAGGGTGTAGAGAAGGAAAGTATGAATTGGAAAGGAGTTCAGACTCGTAGCTTAGCTAGACAAATTTGATGTTAAGGAAGTCATGTTGGATCTAGGTTCTAATGTGAACATTCTGCCTAAAAATACTTGGGAAGCCTTAGGAAAACCCCAGTTGACATATTCCCCAATCCAGTTAAGAATGGCCAACCAATATTTCATTTTCCCAATAGGAAGACTGGATAATGTGGAAATAGATGTTACGAGAGTGAAGACAATAGCTAACTTTGAGGTGATTGAGATCATGAGGGATAAGGACCCTTACCCTGCACTACTTGGGATTGATTCAGCCTATGAAAACTATGCAGCAATTGACCTACAGAAAGACACCATAACATTTGAAGCAAACTGAATCAAGGTAGTCTATCCCTTGGATCCGTATGTAGTTCCCAGATATACGAGGCCAACAGACAACAATATGGAGGGGGAATACTTGGATCAGTTGTACACTGTAATAGCAGGAACAAGAGAAGATTACATAAATCCTATTGTTGATGGATTGGTAAGTTGGAGGAGTATACAATTAGTGGAGATGGATTCAAAATTGGCATTTGACAATTGGCAGCAAGGCTCATACAAAATATTCTCAAGGAGATGCACAAATTTCAGAGCAACTAGATGGGTTGGGACCGAGGTCAGAGAACACCCAGTATATGATGGTACCTCAGGACTTGACAGTTTTTTGGTCAACATGGAAGAAAAGGTAGTGGAGGATCAAAGGATCTCTATACTAGATGTATCCCTCCAAGACACCCCTGCCATATGGTGGCCCAATCATAAAGACTTACTCAGAAATTGAGATGATGTGAAGCAAGCTATCAAAAATAGGTTCCAAGATAAGGAGTAGGTAGATTCAAAGACGCAGACATATTTCCAAGTTGTGCAATTGTTCAGCGGAGAATCTGATCCTAGAGAACATATTGAACAGTGCATGACACAATGGAAAGTTTTGGAAATACCCTCTCACTTCTGGGTTCAGGTATTTCCCCACTCACTAGGTCCAATCCCGAAATCTTGGTTCATACATGAAGAAACTAGAAGATAGACCAGCGACTGGAAAATGTTGGCAGATCACTTTTGCAAGGACTTCTCGTTTACAAGTACCCTGAGCTTGAAGTAGTCCTGCAAAATATTAAGTAATTTCTCCTTATAGACAATAGTAATCAGAAATCAAACCTAGTAGTATGTGTAAAACATAGCTGGGAACTTCAGACTAATATTCACCTAACCTCAAACAAGAATCCTATAGAATGTTATAAGATTAGCAAGGATTCAGAAAGCCCAGATGATTTAGAGGAATTGAGAAACCTAGCCATTAAAGAGATAGAAGGGAACAAAGAAATCCAAAACACCATACCCAGTCAGACTGATAGTTCCTACAAACACCCATTGAATTTGCAAAAAGTCAATATAGGGACCACAGAGCAACCTAAGATAGCTATGGTGGGAGATTACTAGGGTGAGAAAACTAGTCAAGAAATATAGAGTTTGTTGTGGGAATATGAGTATTTGTTCCCAAAGACCTTTTCTGAGTTAAAGGGGATCAAAGGAGTTATGGTAGAAATGAAAATCGAATTAAAACTAGGATCAAAGCTTGTGAGGCATAGACCATACCACCTTAACCCTAGAGTAAAAGAGAAGGTTATGAAGGAGATATACAAGATGTTGGAAGCTGGACTTATTTTTACAGTGGAAGAAGTAGATTGGGTCAGCCCAATAGTAATCGAAAGAAAGAAGAGCATAGAGGATATCAGGGTATGTGTAGACTATATAATCCTTAACTCTGCATGTGTGCATGACCCTTTTCCAACACCTTTTACTGATGAGGTGCTAGAACAGGTTGCGGGGAAAGAAGCATACTCATTTACAGATGGATTTCCAGGGTACCACTAAGTAAGGATTGTCGAAGAGGACAAAAAGAAGACCACATTCATAACAGAATGGGGGTCTTTTGCATACAATGTGATGCCATTTGGCTTAAAGACAGGGATGATTTTAGGGGCTAAATTTCGCTCATGGGCTAATTTTTCATGGTTTTTCCAAAAACGAGATTCTCTATTTTAAAAATGATTCGCCCAAATTCAATAAAATAAAATTATTTTACCTTAAAAATCACCAAAATTTTATAAAAACTATATAAAATACTTATAAATTTGAATATTTTTACAAAAAACATCGCTAAACATTTATAGTTGACATATGAAGGATTAGTAAGATTCACGAAGATTTCTACATTTTAAAATAAATTTCTATCCTCAAAATCATCCTTGCTTAAAGAATGCCCCTGCATTTTTCTCCAGGATTGTAATAGCAACTTTTAGAGAGTTTATTCACAAGTTTATAGAAGTTTATATGGATGATTGGGCGATATACAGTTTTCTCAAGGAACATGTAGCGTTGTTACAGCTGATGTTTGACAGATGCAGAGAATTGCAGAAATCGTTGAATCTCAGAAAGTGTATCTTTTGTGTACCACATGGAAATTTGTTGGGGCACATAGTATGTCGAGAGGGAGTACCGATAGACCCAGAAAAATTTGAAGTTATTGTGAACATGCCCCCACCTACAAGTGCTAATTAGTTGCGCTCCACGCTAGGACACATAGGGTACTATCACAGGTTCATTAGAAGATATGCAAACATTATTGCACCTCTGGAAAATCTATTGAAAAAGGTCGAAATGTTCCAATGGACCCCAGAATGTGATAAATCATTCGAGACCCTAAAGGAGAATTTCAACAGATCACTGATTCTAATATTCCCAAATTGGGAAAATAAATTTCACGTCCATGTAGATGCTTCAGGTATTGCCTTAGAACCTATCTTAGTGCAACCTAGAGATGGAGCCATGTATCATCTTATCTATTTTGTGAGCAAGAAGTTGTCACAATTTGAGCGTAACTACACAATGACGGAAAGGGAGGGTTTAGCCACGATTTATGCTTTGCATAAATTTAGACATTATTTGTTAGGTTCTCATTTTAAGTTTTTTACTGATCATTCTGCATTGAAGTATCTAGTTAACAAACTTGTGTTGGAAGGGAGAATTTGTAGATGGTTGCTACTATTTCAGGAATTCTATTTTGAAGTAATTATTAAGCTTGGAAGATACAACGTAGGACCTGATCACCTGTCTATATTAGAGTCAGGGGAAAGTGGCGGAGAAATTGACGATCATCTCCCAAATGCAGATTTGTTCTGGGTTGAGGCCATACCGGAGTATATGGAAGACATAGAAGTATTCTTAAGTACAAGAGCCTACCCAGAAACATATTCTGCAACCCAGAAACTCCATATAGTTGTTAGAGCAGCAAACTATCAGTTGATTGTAGGGAAATTGTATAAATTGGGACTAGACAGTATCCTCAGGAGATGTGTCTTGGATCATGAAAGGAAGGATAAACTGTGAGAGTGCCACAATGGAGTTGTGGAAGGTCATGTAGGAGGAAAGTCCATTGTGCAGAAAATCCTCCAAGCTGGATTATGGTGGGCAACGTTGTTCAATGATGCAAAGGTATATGCTAGATCATGTGATTTTTGTCAAAGAGTTGGTAAGTCGTCACGACAAGATGAATTACCACTTCAACCAGTTCGATCTCTACAGGAATTTGAGAAGTGGGCAGTTGACTTCATTGGACCAATCAACCCCACAACTAAGCATTCAAAGTCTAGATACATTATTACCGCAATTGAATACCTTAGACGTTGGGCTAAGGCAGTAGCTATTCAAGACTGCTCGACCAATATTGTTGACAAGTTCATCTTTGAGAATATTATTACTCAATTTGGATGTCCTGGTAGTCTAACCAATGATCAGGGAGCCCATTTATTAGTGGCACTATAGAAAATATTACAACAGAGTTCTTGATCTAACATCACAAAAGCATCCCCTACCACCTGCAAGCCAATGGAACAGTAGAAGAGTTCAACAAGATTTTGGAGAAAGGGTTAACAAAGGTCTGTTGTGAAAACTGGGAAGATTGGGATGACAAAGTTCCAGTAGTACTATGGGCTTACAAGACAACCACAAAGAAACTCCATAGGTACACGCCATTTCAGCTAGTTTATGGGAAAGAGGTTGTGGTGCCTACAGAATTCATTACTCCAAGTTTGTACATTGCATAGATCACACACATGTTGGAGGAAGAATCAGTCGTGTAGAGACTCATGGAATTACAAGAACTCTAAGAGACCATATTTTTAGCATACTTGCATCAGTTAGTCTGAAAGAGCATGTATAATAGTTAGATTTGAGTTTTCTGCAATTTTTGTAAACTCAATTAATAAATTTGATGTGTGCAGTGTTGCACCATGACATGTAGTTCATTTATTTTTCTATCTAAGTGTTGTTTGATGCAGAACTTCTTACTCAATAGTGTAGCATTAGAATCGTAAATAATGCATTAATGACAGTCATTAATATGATGGGGGCCCCTTTGTGGTCAGAGGGAGAAAAAATCTTAATGCAATATGAGTTTGTGTGCCACATGAACCCAGTCTAGTCACATCCTTTACTGCTATTACAGTACCTCGTCTGAATTCAGTTAAACCATAAAGTTGTGATACACAAAGATTTCATCGGTATTTGCATCAAGATTCCCATCCGTCAAACAGAAAGGTCTGAAATCAGCCACGTCCCTATCCAACTTGGATAGTAAATGCCAGAATCTCCTAATAGGATTTACCCCGTTAACCCATCCCGTCGGACAACTCAGATCCAAGTTGTGTCCAAATGGTCATGATGAACAACAGTTATTATTGAACTTGCCAGCTAAGCCCGAGTATAATTCTCTAAGAACTCGTCGTAGAATGCATTGTTGTCAAAGAACTTAGCAATTTTTGAATTTTGAATACTGAGCAAGACTGTGTATCACTGAGACCTGTAGTTGCAACCACCAAATCCTTGTTTCGCTACGGAATTTGATCATATCTAGAACCCACAATTCTGAGAGCTATAGGAATCCAAAGCGCCATGTCCAAAGATGCAGTACCAGATGATCCCTGCGACCCCTAAATCGAGGTCGTGGGTGATCTAAAGGGGAAGGTGGAGTAGGTAAAGCTCCTTGATATTGACTTAACACATCTAGTCTTGTTCCCCTAGATGAACATAGACATCTTCTAGAGTATCGCTCCAGACAAGTTGGGAGGAATGTAGTTCGTGCCAAAGCCTGAATTTATCAACCTATAAAAGTCGACTATCATGAACCTCTAAGACCTGCCAGTATTCGGTACTACTGGTGATGTTGCGCGGTGCACCAAATTCTTGATTAGCAAGGTGCACGACGAAAGTCTCTAGTTGGATAGGCGGTATCCAAACCATGCCGACGACACCCATTATCTTACTGGATTGTCCCTCAAAGGCAAGGACATGTTGATGGGATTCCAGGGTCCCAGTAAGCATGGCAAGAAGAAAGGGGATCCTAGGCTCTATGAAAGGTTCCACACTCA
>JZKD02S0445110.1:1628611-1652380 GCA_000966675.3 Picea glauca | reverse complement strand
GGAACACCACCAAAATTGACCCGATACTACCAAAGACAGTCATAATTGGATGCTACATCATAGCCAGCAAGGTTATGAGGTCGTATTACAAGGGAGCATGCACGCTAGATGCATTTCCACTCGCATATTTTTGCGCTAATGGTGTTGTATTCAATTGGTGTAGTTACCTACTGGAGGAACTACTTGTGGCTTTCAAGGAATCCCAGGATAAGGGAGGCATATTCACATACGGATACCTAATTATGGCGTTCACAATGCTAAAATTGAAGCCACCTGCTGGAAGACCGTTGGCTCTAGCAGACAAGGGGTGCCTTGCAAAGATGTTTGAGCCCTGACATTCCAAGATGGACTCGAAGAACACAACCTTCAATAACATGATGTTCTCCAAGTGGTAAAATAGGATTATCGACACAACACAGTGGTTGCGCATTCGATAGGAGCTCCTCAACTACAACATGAGGAACATTGGCTTCAGCATGAACCAACATCATATGTTTGTATGGTCAAGGCATGTTAATAGGGAGGATTTACATTCAAGGATGTTGTCATTCTATCTATATGAGGAGGTCTTCGAAAAAGAGGTAATGTCATGGCTGGGAGTTAAACGCAACCTGCGCAAGTTGGGCATTCACTACATTTTCCCTGTCAATTTGTTGAAGAAGAAAGGAAAATAAGTAGGGGTAGGATCAAGCTTAGGACCAGAGGCGCAAGGAAGCTCCATCACAAATACACTCGAAAGAGGAGGCAGTGATGTAGCCATTGGAGTGCAAGAAAAGAACATTGTCGATCTTCCTGCAGCTTCCAGAGAAATCTATGTTGATAGGGAAGGATGTCAACGAGATCCTGAGAATTGTGTTCATTTTTGAACTAGTGGAGAAGAAGTTCAGAACCAAGGTCTCACTGAGTAAAGTTTTGAACCCCCAACCCCTTTCATACACCATCCCCTGCACTCGCTCAGCAGTCTGAGCAACCCCAATCATCCATATTCAAGACAACCCTAAGCCTGACACCCTTTCATCCACCATCATCATTGAGAACCCTCCATCATCACCACAACCCTAGTCACCACCCCCAGAAACCACTAGTCCACTCCAAACCATTGATCCAGAGTCGATGCAACTCGATCCCCCAGAACAACCAGAGTCGAAACTCCTAGAAACAAGGATGGAATTGCCTGAGTAGAGACCAGAAGTTTCTGGTCCAAATACAGAAGTACCAGAGAAGAGCCTGCAACTGACTAGTCCGAACCCAGATGCCCAGGACCATCATATTGTTCCTTTTGTTCAGAAAAAGGACACTCAAACTGTGGAGGAGCTGCAATTTCAAAGCTCCCAGCACATTTCCTCAATGACCAAGGTTGAGGGTTCCCAGGGAAGTGAAAATCTGAGAGCAAACGCAAGTAAAGAGAAGGAGATACATGAGGTTTAGAAGGAACTAGAGTCAACCTCTAGGAAGAGTGCGACGTCTCCATAGGAACAGATGGAATTGGTTCTCCAGAACCCTCAGTAGTGCATAGAGTTGTTGCAGTTTTGCCTAGCTAGAACAGAGGTTTTGACACTCCTTCCATCAGCGTTAAGGTTGAGGTTAGTGCCAGGACCATCCACAGGGGAGGAAAAAGTGGAGACTCCTTCAGAATAGTCAATGGCCAATGGACTTCCACTGCTGACTCGAGAACCCAGGGATGCAACACCATCTTCTACTGACCTTGCACAATGGCCAGCAACACACTTGGTTGGAATGATAAGAGCATCAACTGATCAACTAGATCAAAGGCTGTAGCAAGCAGAGAGGTCTTCATATTTCACAAGGGAGGAAGCAATCCTTGCACAAACATGTATAAAACAAGAGGAACATGAAAATATCTAGGTCAAGCACAGAATGGAAAGAGTCAAAGAAAGCCTTGTTGAAGCCTGGCAAGATATTCGGAAGGTCACACCCCAACTGCCCGAAGTGAGTGATGCAAGAGAGATGGAGTATCAGATTGAACTGCTCCAAGGAGCATGTTCACAATTGGCCATTCAGGTCGAGCATCTCGAAATGCAGTTGCATCAGACCTAGCAAGAAGTAGATAAGTAGCCTCGAAATTTGCAGGAGAAGATGGAGAAGATAGTGCTAGAAGGAAACAATGCCTGAGCAGCACTACATAAGCGCACAACTGAGTGCACAAAGATTTTCAGGGAAGTCAGCGATTGGATGGGAATCATCACTAGATGCAACCAAAACTTGGAGGATGTGCGCACTAGAATCCAATTCTTAAATGAATAAGTTGCGGCCAAAATGGATCCGTTGGAGAAACAACAAAAGTTTTACCAAAGCTAGCAAGCAGACAATGACTTGAACACCCTTTTTGAGGTGCAATCTATAGCTAAGAAGAAGTTGCGTGAATTTTGGTCTGTCATTCAGAAATTTTATATGCAAATGCATCAAGTAGATGCAACAACAGATTTTGAATGGAACTCTTTGGCCGCATCCAAGCCCAAGGGATGCATTATAGATGTGACCCAGCGGTTCGTCGTCGAGGCCTCACTCCTTGCCAGGAAATGGCAGGATAAAGTCGAGAGCTTTCAATAAGTGAGGAAGTGGGCCTTGGAGTTGGTCCCAGAGTTGGGCCCTTCATTTGAAGAGCCAAAAGAAGAGAAAGTGAAAGAAGAAGAGAAAAATAAAGAGGAAAAGGAGGACAAGGGAAAACAATAGTTTCTCTTGGAAGCTGCGAAAGAGTCGAGTACTTGACTTGAGGGTGAGTCAAGGTTTGTGGTCGGAGCCTATTGGGCCCTTCATTTTTGGATAAGGAGTTGCACAAGAAGGACTACAGTCCCAGTTTTTTCCTAGTATGAGTTGCACAAGCTACAGAAGAAGTGGGACAACAGAGAAAGGAGAAGAAATAGAAATTAGTTGCGAAAAGGACAGCACAATGCCAGCAAAGAAAAAGAAATTGCAATATAACAAGAAAGCATGCAAGCCAAAGCCAGAAGACACGACTTAGCTTATATATAGGGATGAATATGATTGTAAAATGGTTTTTATCCCAGTTGGTTGGTACTGCAACTGTAAGGTTTTGATCATAGTTATTGTCTACATCTGAGAAGTCATATTTTGAGTCTGTAATGTAATATGTACATCTTTTGGGGAGTTAGAGCTCCGCGACATGATTCCAGAGCCAGGAGTCTGTAACAGAGCGCTACCGCGTATCTCTGAGATTGTAATTGAGAAATATCTGAAGATGATATATGAAGAAGGATCCAAAATTTCAAAATATGTTTTATTTTTCTGTGTTTATACTTATGCATCGTATATTTACAGTACTTCTTTATGGTTCATAAGTTCCACATGATGTCTATGTGTTTGAATGCTTTTCCGCAACATAAGTAGTTCCAGCTCTTGCACATATGAGTTCATATTTGTTCTATATATAAATGTCTTGCGTAATATCGGGATGAATCTTGAATGTTCTGTGAATCCTCCTAAGTATTTTCCTTGCCCTTCCCTATCCATTTGTCTCAACAACGCTTCGAGTGAGACTTCTTCTCTTCAGAGGATATGAAAATGTCAGTGCTCTAGACTACTCGGTACCTTTTGTTGGTAACATGAGAAGGACCCTAGTCTGATCAAACTTGTGCCAACACTTCTATTGCATGATCCAGTGCTTTGTAGTATGTGCATTTTGTATAAGGATTTGAGAAGTCACGAGCTAATTGTCTTGGTTGACAATTGTAACATATTATTGGTCCTCTACCTCCTATGCTAAAATTTCCTTTGCCTCGACCTCTACCAAATCCTTCTTGGTTTCTTGGATTAAATCTTCTCTGATTGTTACACTATGGACCCCCTCCTTTGGTCGCATCATTTTCCTCCTAAATTCTATACATATCTTAAGTGTGTTCTCTCATCAAATCCAATGCGTGACAATCCTTATCTTCATTCCCTACTGACTTGCAGAAGTTGAAAAATAAGTTCCTTGGCGTACTCTAGTATTTCTACAGTAATCGACACTCAATCAGATGATGTCCTCATTTCTTACATATCTCACAGCATCCCCCTCCTAGCAATGGATTTGGTTCTCTAGTCACCAAATACTATGAAAATATTGGGAATTTGTCCTTATGGTGGCCTTCAATCCTACATTTGGTACACCATACTTGTTCCTACATCTCCTTCCCTTTTGTAAGTTCTACCAATTTAATTTTCACGGAAACAAAATTCATCTGTACTTGCGCCATCCCTCCATTTTCTTCTACATGATATGCTTCCATATTCATTGCAATCTCCAAAGATTTAGGTTGTGACGCAAACTTATGTTGAATCAACAACCAGTGAATGTGTGGTAGTAATCCTGCAATAAACTATTCTTGATGTTATTGATCAGGGATCTGGAATTTCATTCTACCCATCAGATCCTTAAAACGTTGGTCATAATCCCAAATTGATTCATTCTACACCTGTTTTGATTTCCTTCAACTCTGTAATGTAATGTGAATCATACTTTGGCTTCTTGAACTCTTTCAACAATTCTTGTCTAATCTCTGATAACATCCTTGCTTTCCTTGTAGATGTGGTACTATGCAATTTCATGTACCAGACTAGTGCACAGCCTCTAAATGTTGTTTCCAACTGCACAATATTTACAACATCATATTGGACATTCTTCACAACCAAAATTGTTTCACATACTAATAGATGTTGTTATGGGTCCTCTGACCCAACTCCCTAGAATGCAGGCAGTCTCAATGTGTTGTCTAACCCTGTCATGTTGTTTTTTGTAGTTCCTCCCCTCGACAATGTCGGTTGACCCTGACTTGACACATTGCTTCCCCTATTCTGGCTACTGCTACTCTGTCTTCCCTTGCTAACTATAAGTTCTTTTGACAAATCCTCAAATGTTATTTTTTTTCTAGGTGATGCATACAGGGTCTTCAAGTTGACACATGATCCAATATGAGTAGGAATTACTGGCTCTTCTATTATAGGACTGAATTGAGAATTCTCTTCCTCTCCTTCTATGTACAATATTTCTATGCTCTGGACTATTGTGCATGATTATATTCCCTCAAGCTCACAGCGCAGCTCTCCTTTCTCTTCCCCAGTATTTTGCCTCTTGTACTTTCTTCCACTGTGTAGTATTGCAAACTCATCTTCCTCTTCTGATACAACTTCTTTGGTTCTCTGCATCCTCAGTCCCTTCCTTCCTTATTCATTTCTTCCTTCATTCTTTCCTACCTTCAAACCATCCTCTTTTCATCCCTCGGTTCCCATATGTGCGGGAAGCCCCTTAGAAATCATATTCCATTGTCATCACACACTTGTTGCACAACAACATTTTTATCCAAGTATCCAGTGATTTCATAAACCTTCCACGTGGACCCTTGAAGAAATACCTCTCTGCAACACTGTATGACTAGGTACAATCCACTGCAAATTATGTAATATAAACTTCCAATATACTATCCAACCATAAATCAACTGCATCAGAAGTCTTATTACTTACATAATTCAACTGCCTTACCAACTCATGAGTCTAGTTCCTTGGCACTATGGTTCGGTACCATCCAGTATTATCCACTAATATTTCTAACCACTCAGTCAAAATAATTAGAAATTCTCCAAAGAAAATATCATGCAGCTCTGTGTACACATACCTTTGCATCCATTTCTCATTTCTCATCCGAGGTTTTTTATTCTCTTTTTGAGAAAATTCTCATTCCTTCCCTTCTATCCATTCTAAGATATCTTTCTTAGTCGGCCTCCAAAACATTCCCTCAATCACAGATTTTAGGTCCCATAAATGGAACCATTTGTTGGTGCGTAGTTGTAATACCTTAGGTTCAATTTATCTAACCAACAAAATCCTTCAAACGCCTTCGCTTTTAGCATCACCTGCATGCAAGTGAAGTCTCACCCGAGGCATCTATTTGGGCTGCAGGAACCAAGTTTCTTTAGGAACTCATGGATGGGAGGGATCGTCTTATTCAGTCTTACTTATCTACTTTGTCTTCATTATCGGGTGTCTATTATGCCTTAGTTACTTAGTAATTGATTTTATGCAGTACCATCATAATGCAAATTGCAACATAAACCATTCACCATAACATCCAAAACTATTGTGCGGTAATCATATATTAAAAAAATCTAGTCTAACATGCATGAACATACTATTCATAAATAATCACATGAATCACACACATAGAGACACAGAGTTAATGTGGTTCACCCAATCCTTGGGTTATGTCCACAATGGTTGGCTTCTTTATTATGCTTTATGTAATCATTCCAGGCTTGTGCACTGCACCTACAGTAGATATATCATCTTATCGATCCCCACCCTACCTAGTTGCTTTGCAGTGCAAGCCTCTCTCTACAAGTCTCCTTCCCTACTCAGACATAAACTCTCTCTCATTCTCGATATTTTCTCTCAACATCAAAAACACATCAGTCGGATCCAACCTACAACTTTCAACAACCTATTCTACCTAACCCATTACATATTTATACATGGAATCTAGGGTTCAAAGCCCTACTTGCTTATCCCCAAAACCCAATTACAACTCATTCTAACTCATTACAACTCATGTTGACTCTTTGTTCGGGCATTCTTTTCCTACTTTTCAATTTGCATTCTGCTTTTTCCTTATCGTATGTTTTTCTTCATGCATTTATGTGTCTCTGTACTTTTGCATGCCAAATTTTTGTCCCTTCTTTTCACCCTCTTTATCTTCCTTCTTTATTCTCTTTCTTTATTCTCTTTCTATTCGCTACCAAGTATGCTTTTACTGCGCACTTCAATCATGAATGTGCATTTACTATGAACTCCACTCCTTCCTTCTCTTCTTTCTTCTGTTTCTACGCATCTCCTCCATACTTGGGATTTTCCTCAAAATTGTATCCAAAATACATGTCTAACAACACTCCACTCATGAGACACATGAAAACTGCTAGGGAATTTGATATCCCAAATGGCACTACTGTAAATTTATAATGCCCATATTTTGTCATGAATGTTGTCTTGTTGATGTCCTCTTCTTTTATCCTCACCTGATAATCTTGAAAAAAATTCTTTCACCTTTTAGCTGATCAAATAAATCATCAATCCTTGGCAAAGGATATTTTTTCTTTATGGTGACCTTGTTTAGTTTTCTAAAATCAATACACAGCCCTAAGGTTCCATCCTTCTTCTTTACAAAAATAATTTGGTCTCCCTAAGATGACACACTTGGGAGTATATAGCCCTTCTTCAAAAGTTCTTCAAGCTACATCTGCAACTCTTTTAGTTCTAGTGCGCCCATTTCGTAAGTTGTTTTGGACACTAGGACTGCTCCTAGCACCAAATCAATCGAGAAATCAATGTCCCTCTTTGGTGGAAATCCTAGGATTTCCCTAAAATCATCTTCAAAATCCCTTAAGACTAGATGGTATTCAATACTTGCCACATTATCTCTGGTTGCCTCTTCCATATGGGTTGCAAAAATTTAGCATCCCTTCCTAAAAATATTTTTCAGCTACATGGATGAAATTTCTCTAACAACTACAACTCTCATAATTCCTTGAATATTGCCTTGTTTCCCTCCCTCATGAAGACAAGTTATGGTCTTATTGTAACAGTCTAGGACAACATGGTGTTTTTTTTCCAACCAATCCATGCTAATTAGATAGTCATATGAACCCAATGGTATGATGTTCACATCTACCTTTGTGTTGAGTCCATTCATGTCTATTGGAAAATATTTAAACAACTCATTGATCTTCCTTTCCTCCCCTATGGCTAACTGAACTAACCAAGATTTCTTATGCTTACTCCTTTGCAAGTGAAATATTTCAACAATGTCATAGTTTATGTAACTATCTCTAGCTCCATAATCAATTAAAATGGCTATGTGATGGTTATCAATCTTTCCTTCCACCTCAATCATGGAAGATTGATACTCTCCTTGCTTGATGTCCAAGGATGCATAAATACTTGGAATTCTTCCCCCCATATCTTCAACTTTTTCAACCTCTTGAATGTTGAGAATAATTCTCTTTCTTTGTCCTTTATGAGGGCAGTCCCTATACAAGTGATGTCCCTCACATCCCCAACATTGTACATGATCTTTCCTTTTCCTTTTCCCAAATGAAGTTGTTATCTTGTGCTCATTTTGGTTTGATTGTCCTAGTTTGATTTTCTTAGGAGTTGTTCTTGAAAAATGGTGGTTGCCTTTGCTTTTTCTTTCCCTTCATATTTTCATTCCAATCTTTTTGGAAGATTGGCCTCCCTCTACTCTGCTTATAAAGATGTTTTTTATGTCCTTATGGTCTCCTCCAAATTTTTGGGGTTATTTTATTGTATCTTGTCACTATAGAAAGAGACTAAACCACTTAGAAACCTTTGGATTCTGACCTCCTTATCCTTTATGAAATCCACATACTTAAGCAACTCAAAGAACCTCTTCTCATACTCATCCATTTTCATGCTTCTCAATTTGAGTTCAAAGAAACCTTTCATATTCATCTCATAGTAATGCTCTGACAAATATTTCTCTTGGAAATATCCTTTGAACTGTCTCCTTCATACCTTCCTCTCATCAAGGTGTTTTTCTTGCTTAAGTTGATCCCACCACATGGTTGCCTTTCCTTGCAAATGGTAGGTTTCAATTCTTGCTTTTACCCTGGAGGGATAATCATGCAACTGGAAATATTTCTTCATTTCCAATAGTCAAGCCTTAGCCTCTTCTCCCTTCTTATGCTCACCATTGAAAGTAGGTGGTTCAATTTTCCTCAGTTCACCCTACAAGATGTCTCCCTTGGGTCTTCTCTTATGTCTCCTCACACGAGACACACTTGGGCTGCTCCCTACCCCTGAGCTTGCATGATCTCTCCTAGTGTATTTCCTTGGAGAATGATGGTACCTTCTGATGCTCATTGACTGCATGTAATTCCCATGATCATTCCTTCTGCTATGGGATTTGGATGTTGTCCCATGTCTAGCACTAGATTCTTTCTTTGTGCCAGAGTCTTTATTGGCTTTCCTCTGCATCATGTTCAATATCTAAAGTATCTCTTCCTAAGACTTCATAATATTCTCATTATAATCCCTATATATATGCACTTATATTTGCAGACTTTTTATATTCACAGGCTCCTTCCTATCTCTTCTTCCATTAGACCCCTTCTCAGCATTTCCCATCTTGACATGTATCCCTATGAATTTCTCTTCATGACTGTAGGACCCTTGGGATTCTTCCATGTCTGTAGTTCTCATACACGAACAAAAACTCCTTCATGTACCTCTAAATTATGCAATAAATTTGCATGCAAACAATTTTCTTTTAGACAAAATATATACACAGTTCTGAAAAAGAATGCATAAATTTTCTACTCTTTAATGACACCAGTCATCTTCTTATGAGTTGATTATAACTTTACTACCCATATCAATTTTTTAGGTTGATAAATGGATTCTCCCATCCAAGATATCTCCATTAACTATTTTCTTTCTCAATTATGATCTCTAAGAAAAAAATTATAGTCCTTTGAATATTGTTAATTTCCCCCTTTTTGTACACTTTTCATTCTAGTGCCATTAATCTCATACACCAACTTCTATCACTTATAGAAGTAAATGTGTCAAGAACTAGGAAAAATTTTGTATGAGACATAGATAATAGTGATTATAGGGAGTATATAAAAATTTTCATATTTCCATCTTGATCCTCTGGTAAAAAACTACAACAATCTGGAAATGACAACTTTGTCCTTTTCACCCCTTTTTCTAGACTTGGAATTTCTAGCCAAACTAGTTATATCCCAAACTATGCACTTTTGGAAAAATTTTACTAAACTAAAGTTGTCTAGATTGATAAGCATACAAAATGTTGAGTAAATATATTTTTCCAGTTTTTCCATCTGGGGACCCTTTTCTTCCTCTGAAAATCCCAAAAATCCCCAAAAATTGTCCTGGAATGGTGGATTTTTCCCAGTTTCAGCATCCCCATTCCAAACCATTTAAAATTTATTCAATTCCTTCATGGTTTATTTCCATGTCTTATTTCTAGACTTTCTCCAATAATTTCAACTTAATTTGGATCTCTACAAATGATCTGGACCCAGATCTTCAAAAACCACTATTTTGCAATTTCTAACAAAATCCAAGAAGAAATGGACAGTGGCCCTCTCAGGAAATTTGGTAGATCTCCTCATTGTATAAAAAAACCATAAGTTTCATCTCAATTTGACTTAATATTCTCTGGGCCCCACCGTACCCAAATTTCCACCTAGCACCTTCTTTGACCACGTATGGGAAAGGGGTCCCACCTCTCCTATCATAATTACATGTGGAACCCGTTAATTAGATGAAGGTATGGGCAGGTCCCATCCCACACACGCTTTTCTCAAGCGTGTCTGACCTACATACCTGTTACACATTATTTTTGTCACCCTTATGACCGTTAATGATGTAAACCTATCTGTTGTCTTCAAAGGGGTCAGTGGCCTAGATTCCTGAAGAAAGAAGGGAGAAGAACTTTCCCTGAGAGAAGAAGTTGTATTTTCCTTTGTAAAAACCCTATTAAAGAGGATTTATGTAGGTTTCACTATATACAGGGTGCGGAAATGTCTGATTTACGCACCTTTCTCTATAGCTAGGTTGCGGAGTTTCCGTAGATTTCTCTATAGCTAGGCTGCGGAAATTCCTGTACGTGGGAAAAATGAGCCTCTTCTCGATGTTTCTAGAAGGAGAATATTCTATGGTGAGGTGGCCTCCGAATGGTTTGGATCTTACTCGCTTTCATGATTTAGTGGGATCATCCTAACCTCCTCACCTTATGCTCTTCATCTTATAAAAGGAGAGGAGCTCTCATGGAGAAAGTTAGTTGGATTAAGCTAAGTTGTTTTGGCTTGAGATTGTTATCTTGGTTAGAGTGGCTTTGAGTTTTGCTTTGTCAAGATATATTGTGAGTAGCTATCAGATCCATGTGTTACACGTCAAAATTACTCAACTGGATAAGTGTCGCATGTTCCTCTCAATTGTCGTAAGTGTCGCATCTTCCTTATAACTTTCGCAAGTGTCGCAAGTTGTTCACAAGTGTCGCAAACATTGTTCAAACATACTGCCATAACGACGACACTAAGGAGGCACTTAAAACATCTCATACACTTGATTTGGAGAAGGGGAAGTGGTTAACTAAAGTCAAATAACTCTTATCACCTGAGAAGGGCTCTTAAACAAAGGTTTTGAGGGTGAGTGCTCCCCTACATCAGCCTTAGGAGTGTTGGCGCTCCCTTATAAGGCCTCAGGGAGCGTTATAACGCTTGTCTTCCCCTCTGTAGGAGCGCTATCCACCTTTGGAGCGCTGGCACTCCCCTCAAGTTTCCCAGGGAGTGCTACAACACTCTGATGCCCCTTTTGAGGGAGCGCTGCCTAATCTGAGGCAGTAGTTGGCCTGTTGAGGAGAATAAGGGGAGGATCTTTCAAGTTTAGAAGGTAGTTGCATTCAAATTCTTGGTTCCATCAAAGGATCCCTGATCTAAGGAGGAAGTTCCTCAACTTTTTCTAAAGATAACTCAAGAGGTTAAGCTCCTCTTAATCTATATAAGCAAGATCTATGATGGTGAAAAGGGGAGAGAATTGCTAGCATCAAACCTATGATCTCATAGGGAACACACAGTCAGTCAAAGGAGAAGTGATCAGTGAAGCTGCTATCATCCAGGTTGTGGATCTTTCGAGCAAGGGTTAGACAAAGGGAACTTGATGAAGCTATCGCATTCGCATCTAAGATTGTAAGTACTGCTGTCGTTATTCTCATCAATATGATATGCTTGGCCTGTTTCTTTCTAGTTTGTGTCTGATCTCACATGAACCTATCATTTATAGATAGATCTATTTTCAAGATAACATCAATAGAGTAGGAAGCAGTTGTACTTTGTTTGTCTACAGAACTCAGCAAGGAGCGAGAGTTCGGAGCTCAATTTGGAGCATGCAGGGACAAACATCGATAAAAAGGTACTGATGTTCTCCTTCCTTCTTATGTGCTAGTTTGTATGGATTTGAAAGGAATTCAGTGTCCACGTTAAGCACTTTTTATCTTAGAGTAGGGTCTAGCTCTTTGAGGCAATCTACCTGTCCACAGGGAGATTTTCCTACAACACCATGGTCTCAGAATCCTTGGAGCAAGAAGTGTGTGGGAAGCAAGGAACTGTTGGAAGGAACCTGACAACATCAAGGAATCTAGTTGTATCTTTCTTCCACAATCTTTAATACAAATATACTTTTATTTCCTACATGAATGTTATTTGTTCATATTGTATGATTCCTTGATCATGTACATAGTTTCATGTCAAATAGAATTTGTTATTCTTGTCTTCATTGGCTTGTTTTTATTTGCATATATTTCTCCATAAGCCTCACGACGGAGCTTGGATTGCATTGGTGAAGTCAGATCTTCAATATTTAAAAGGTATGTCTAGGATCCACTTCTTATTTGATAATTGAAATCTAAGGAAAGGGTAGTATATTGTCTTGTTTTAAACTAGTTTTGTAGTGAAGCTAGGGGGATTGATTTGTGTCCGCACTTAACAATTAGCCCGATAACAAAATTGGTGACTCCACTGGGGAAGAAATTGTTTTCCTAGTTTGTCTTGTTTTCTTGCTTTGATTACCTGGGTTTTGTTTTCTAAGTCACTGGGAGATCCATCTTGACTCTTTGACTATTTAATTTCACTGGAAAAACCTTCTTACTTTTTATTTTTTCATTTTTACTTTGATTTCCACACCCTGATTTGAGGGACAGTGCGGCGATATTTGATTTCCGCACCCTACCTTTTTGACCAATGTGAAATTTCCGCATGTACCCATATCTAGCTTGTGTAAACCTAGAATGTTCGCACTGTATTGGTTCTTTGGCCTGCGGAAATCATGAATTTCCACACTGTGTTAGTCTACAGCCTGCGGCAATTGTGAAAATTTTGATTTTTGATGTTTTTTCCTTACCCAGATCTTGGATTTGGTTTTGGGGTAAATTTTTGTGTTTGATTATGATCTGTTTATAGTCTGCTTGACAGTTTTTGAGCTTCTTTTAGCCATCTTTTCTTTGTTTGCTTTTGAAATATTTTCTCTCTTGCTTTGAGTGCTTTCAGTTACAAAGCATTGTTTTTTCTTTAGAATTGTTTGGTGAAAAAACTTGTTTTTCTTTTATTGAATAGTTCGTGTTAAAAGATAAAAAAAATTGGGTTGCTTTGTTTCACATCAATTTGCTATTGCTTTTAGCTATCTTTGAAACAAAAAATTTTAATTTCTTGATTTATATTAGATTGGTGGCATCTTTTCATTTGAAGTAGAAAAATTGCATGATTTTTGGTAGTTTTTTGGTCTTGAATCCTTAATCGTGTATTGGTGGGGCAAAGAATCATGTATTGGTGTACAGTCTCTTTTTCTCATTTCTTGAGAATATTGATATTGATGAGTTTAGTAAATTTAGGGACATTTTGCATATGGGAATGATAAATGTTTTCTCCTTCTCGTAGAATAGATTTCATCGAAATTAAAAGATTGCATCTTCATCTCTTTGCATAACTTTCGAGTCGGTCAAAACACCATATTGTCCACGCCATCTTCCTTTGGAGTAACAACAGCCATAAAATAAAGTGCTTAGAAAAATTGATTAGACATTTTTATATTTTCTGGGAGAAAATCTACATTAGATTGGTTGTAGGGCTTTGGAATAGGTGTGAAATATAACTTTCCAAAGATGTGAACAAACATAGAATCTTGAGTTAGGGAGTGATGAAATCCACTTATTACATTTTGTCTTGGGAAGCCCTTCTAACACAAGGGTCAATCACAAGGTCGCATTAAGAATAGAAAAGTTACTCACCCTGCTTTGTTGGTCTTGGTGTAGAGATTGCGTGTATTATGGGAGTCGCTTGAAGGTATACCCACAATGATGAGTGGAAGCCTTTCAAGTTGATTTCGGGCTAGATACCCTGCCTTTGCACATGGATCATATTGTTGATTGTTTCCCCAGACATCATTGTATTAATTGGTAACCTTAGTGGCCTATCTCTTTAGGGTATTTACACGAGGTGACCGTGGAGGGGCAAGTCTTCACGGTACCTGGAATCGATGTTGGCCAAACTCACTCGGGCTCCTTGGAGGGTATACCCACATTTATGTGTGGGAGCTTGCACCAAGGCATAATTTCGTTAAGCAGGTTGTCAATGTAACTTTTTCACCTCCTCTATCTCAGGGCTTTTTTATTTTGTCCTCGCGATGTTGGATTTCATCACCAACTAGTGTGCTCATTGTGAGAAAGTTTTATTTGCTTTTTTGTTTACTAGATTTTTAGCATGTGTTGTTTGTTTTCCATAGTGGACTCTAGCTTGGATCTTTATTTTTTATGGCGTCAGTTCCTGGAATGACCAATGAAGGAACCCCTTTTCCAGGGGAACCTTTTGTTTTTCCTTCTTATGGAAACATTGGTCCTCCTCACATCGCTAATTTGAGCCTTCTAGGTCTCACAATTGGATTACTGGTATGGTTGTTTTCCACTCAGGTAATCTTGAATGCAACTAGTGATTTTGTTGTAAGCACTTTCCCCCAAGAACATCAACCTCATGTTGATCCTTCACCTTATTCACTAGTAAGATCTTCTTCACCTTCTTCACTTGCAAGGTCTTCTTCCATTTCATCTTCTTTGCCGAGTGAAAACTCTAAATCTAGTAACTCAGTGGATAAGAAGAAGAAGAAAAGGAAGAAGAAGAAGAAGAAAAATAAGCAAGGGTCCAAACTTCCAACCACTGCCAGACATGTTGGAAAAAAGCCAGTTACTGATAATCGTGTTGAGAGTGTTGATGATACCAAGATCACCCAAACAACCCGTAAGCCCAAGTACCCTTCCAGGCTTTGTAAGGGTAGACATATTCTTAAGGATTGCCCTGGTCTATCCAAGGTTATAGAAGCATGGTCTACACGACCTCACCAACCCATGTTGTCAATATCTAAAAAACATTTTGATGACCTCCCATCAAATAGTCAAGATATCGTTGGGCAGAAGAAAAGTAGAGTCAAGTTCTCATGTATGTTATGCAAAGGGAGTCATCTAACTCACCTTTTCCCTCATATGGACAAAGCCTCAAAATTACTTGAAGACATGATTGTTTCATAGCCCCAACTTCCATCTTCTTATCGCAAGCTTACTCTCGACCCACCTGTAGTTGATGGAATGATCGATCCGACCCCTTCATCGGTCATTCTGGTTGATCATGTAGTCAATTTGGTCACTTCCTTAGTTGAACTAGTTGACAAAGTGGTTGATCCAATCCCATACTTGGTCAATCCCACTCTCCCGCCAGAGATTGAAACCCAAGAAGTTGATATGTTTCCACCTATCAACCCCATTCTCCCCTTGGAGAATGGAACCCAAGTGGTCAATTTGACGTCATTATCAGTCGATCCTACTCTCCCTCTAAAGAGTAAATTTGATACTGTCCATGTTTTTCTCGGTTATACAAAATCTACCGTGATGGTGGGCATTCCTCATACTCCCATGGAACCCCCTCCAAGTAATGAGGCCATCCTTTTTTATTGGGGTGTGCTAACTGGACCTTGTCTCCCCTCTCAAATTCCTTTCCAGATTATAGTATATGTTTGTGGTCGAGATGTTCCTCTATAGATGAAGGTGCGTCCGTTAGTATTTTGTCCTCTATTGCTTGGCAGGCTTTGGGTTGTCCTCAGCTTGTGCTAGTTACGTTGAATCTTTTAGCTTTTAACAGAAGAACCAGTCAACCTTTAGGGACCCTTCCTCAGTTTCCTATAACTTTGGGAGGTAAAATTGTCTTTATTGATGTCATGGTAGTCCAATACCCCTTGGATTTCTCTTTACTCCTTGGGTGGGATTATGTATATGCCATAAAAGCTATCGTGTCCACTCTTTTCGTGTGATATCTTTCCCTCACAATGGAAGAATTGTGACTATCAATCAAATTTCATTCATCAGTCCTGACTAAATTACCTCCCTAAATGGTTCTTATATGCAAACGGTATCACCCTTGCCACAGGTCAATTATGTGGCATTGTCTCCCATGCCTTTAGTTGTCGATGTAGATGAGCCTCTCACTACAAGCTCACTCCCTTATGACTTGGATCCGATAGTTGACATGGTAATATCTTCGGTAGGGCTATTGGAGCATGATCTCCTTTCCCCTATCGCGGCCCTCGACATGGTGTCCTTCCAGAGTGTTGTTCTTCCATCGAGTGAAGATCTCTTGGAATCCATGACCGAATTTTGTCCCTTGACATGGTGTCCTTCCAGAGCATTGTCTTCTTGGAAGCCATGATCAAGAAGAGTGTTGAGAATGGTTTTCTGATTTCAAGCTCATTAAAAATTGAAACCAACATTGGGCATTCTTTTCTGATTTCAAACTCATTAAAAAATGAAACCAGTGTTGAGCATGCTTTTCTAATTTCAAGATCATTAAAAAATGAAACCAGGGATGAGCATGGTTTCTTGATTTCAAGCTCATTAAAAAATGAAACCAACTTTGAGCATGGTTTTCTGCTTTCAAGCTCATTAAAAAATGAAATCGATTACGAGGATAGTTTTTTTGTCTCTGTGGCAACCTCGTTAAAAAATGAAACAGAGGTTAAGAGCATAGTTCTTGTTTCTATGTCAAGCTCGTTAAAAAATGAAACAGAGGTCTGGGTATTGAACCTAGATTCTTGAGCATGGTTTTCTGATTTCAAGCTTGTTAAAAAATGAAACTAGTTATGAGGATATTTTTTCGTCTCTATGGAAACCTCGTTAAAAAATGAAACAGAGGTCTGGGGATTGAACCTAGATTCTTGAGCATAGTTCTTGTTCATGTGTCAAGCTCATTAAAAAATGAAATAGTTTTTCCCCCTCTTCAATTGAGTCAAGTACTTCATTATGTATAGTATTTGAAGATTATTTTCATCCTCCTGTGTCGTTGGACGAACTGAAGCTTGGGGAGCAATGCTTTCATCCTCTAGACTTCATGTTGAAGTTAAAGCTACTAATTTCTTAAGTTGAGGGATAAGTACCAACCATCCCTATGTTATGTGTTGGGAAGTCACAAGCATAGTTTTCTTTGGTTCAAGCTTTTGTAAAAATGAAACCACCTACCTCAAGCATAGTTTCCTCTAGTTCAAGCTTATGTAAAAATGAAACCAGGTCCAAGCATAGTTTTGGCTATTTTTAAGCTTGTGTAAAAATAAAATCTATCCCAAGCATAGTTTTGTTTTGTTTTAAGCTTGTGTAAAAATGAAAACAATCCTGAGCTCGGTATTTTTTCTTTCTCGTGCTCGTAAATACCTAAGAATGTAACCAAGTAAACTTTTATCACTTTTTTGGACTTGTAAAGGTTATACGAAAAAGGAACCCCCTGGAGTTCACTCTAAGATATTTTTAGACACTCTGAACATGAAAAGATTGTCGAGCGACCTTGTTCTTTTCACACTCATAAAAGTATTTGAAGAAAACATCTATTGAGCGATAGTTTATCTCTTTTTCGGTCTCATCAGACTACTTTACGAAAAAGAAACTCAGAGAGTTCTCTTTAAGTGTTTTTCAGACTCTCTAAACATGAAAAACCCCCAAGTTTACTATCGTTGGACTCGTTAAACAAACATCAAAAGGCCCACATGGGACCGAACCACTCCTTCTTAGGGTTTATTAAACATATTCCAAGGGACTCATCCAAAGGATGAGCTTACATTTCAAGCATATGTTATCCTCTTCAAGCCTGTGTAAAAATAAAGAGGTACTCGCCAGAAATGGTGGGGGGGGAATTGGGAAAGAAATGTATTTAAAACTGTATTCTATGGGAGATTCACTTTTGAACATGACGCCCTTTCACTCGCGTTGTGTCTAGGTTGGAAAATCCACTTGTCTATTGATCATACTCCTTTATAAGATTACAAATTGGTCTGTGATCCCTTCATTGAGTCTGTGTTTCCAAGACAATTATTGTGTCGTCAATATGTTCAAAGAGAATTTCAACCCAGAAAGCCTTCAATTGCGTCGACCATTTTTATATTCCTTAAGCCTTCTATTGCGTCGTCCATCCCTGAGTCAGTCCTAAATCACTTGTTACTCTGATCTACTTCAAATCTTGTTATCGTTTCGTGTCATTGATGGGGGATACATTAAGGCCCTCCTGTAACGAGTCATTTCCTATCAACTTCAAATCATTATCCAGGAATTAGACTTAGAAACTAATTGGTACCTTGGAACTTGCATGCCTCAATGGCAGGTTTCCTCACTTTCGACAATGGGTTTTCATTATTGACCCTTGATCGGGAGATTTCGCCGAGTGTTCGACTTCAACTCATTAATTCACACCCGTTGGATTGTACTAGTGTACCTTGGGAGTCATTGACATTAATGATGTTTTCCCTCGCACTTGTTAATGGTTCTCATCATTGACCGCTAATCAAGTGGTTTCTACCATGTTCGACTTCAACACCTGTAATCACATGGCTAGATTTGTACTATAGAGTGGTGGAGATGAAGACCCTGTATCTTTTCTGACAGATTCAGGTTGCGTTAGAGTATATTCAGTTTGTACTATTGCATAGATCCACATTGTATGTCTCATGGATATGTTCAAATTTGAGTCTTTAACACATAGATCCACAATGTATTTTTGGTGGCTATGTTCAGATTTGAGTCATAATGGCATGGATCCACAATGAATGTTTGGTGGCCATGACCTGTCTTACTTGACATGGATCTTTGCATGTCAGAATTTATGATTTAATTCATTTGTATTATGAGTATGGGAATGCCTACCTCAATGATGATATGTTATTGTACTGTATTTCCTTGTTTGTTGGAAGGTTTCCAACTGACATGTTCTTTGTTCCCTACACACACTCAACAAAGTATTTCATCTATTACTCTGTTCTAAATTCATACTTTGGGGAGCTCTCTGTTACACATTATTTTTGTCACCCTTATGACCGTTAATGATGTAAACCTATATGTTTCCTTCAGAGGGGTCAGTGGATTGAATTCAAGGGAGAAGAACTTTCCCTGAGAGAAGAAGTTGTATTTTCCTTTGTAAAAACCCTATTAAGGAGGATTTTCGCAAGTTGCACTATACACAGGGTGAGGAAATGCCTGATTTCCACACCTTTCTCTATAGCTAGGTTGTAGATTTTCCACAGGTTGCTCTATAGCTAGGGTACGAAAATTCTTGTACGTGGGAAAAACAAGCATCTTCTTGATGTTTCTAGAAGGAGAAGCTTCTATGGTTAGGTGGCCTCCGAATGGTTTGGATCTTACTCACTTTCATGATTTAGTGGGATCATCCTAACCTCCTCACCTTATCCTCTTCATCTTATAAAAGGAGAGGAGCTCTCATGGAGAAGGTTAGTTGGATTAAGCTAAGTTGTTTTGGCTTGAGATTGTTAGATTGGTTAGAGTGGATTTGAGTTTTGCTTTGTCAAGATAGATTGTGAGTAGCTATCAGATCCATGGTCTCAGAATCCTTGGAGCAAGAAGTGTGTGGGAAGCAAGGAACTGTTGGAAGGGACCTGACAACATCAAGGCATCGGTTTGTATCTTTCTTCCACATTCTTTAATACAGATATACTTTTCTTTCATATATGAATGTTATTTGTTCATATTGTATGATTCCTTGATCACGTACATAGTTTCATGTCAAATAGACTCTGTTATTCTTGTCTTCGTTGTCTTGTGTTTATTTGCATATATTTCTCCATAAGCTTCGCGACGAAGCTTGGATTGCATTAGCGAAGTTGGATCTTCAATATTTAAAAGGTATGTCCAGGATCCACTTCTTATTTGATAATTGAAATCTAAGGAAAGAGTAGTATATTGTCTTGTTTTGTTCTAGTTTCATCGTGAAGCTAGGGGGATTGATTTGTGTCCACACTTAACAATTAGCCCGATAACAATACCCGCATATCTAACGGTTGAGATCGAGGGACGATCAACAACCCTTGATAATTTCTCATCAACAACTTGTGCGATTTTTAATAGCCCTTCGCAATTCAATAGAGGTATTCTCTCGTGCTACACGGTGTCCTCCTGTTGGCTTCGCATCGCCAAGCGCCTTCCGTGAAACCGCCTTACTTCCATGTGATACCGCTTATTGTATTTCCCAATACCACCTCGCCTATGCGGAACCCACGTCATCCATGAGCCCGCCACGCACACTATCGACCCTGCCACCCCACCACCATGGACCTGCCAACTCCCAGATCTAATTTCTAAGATGATCAAAAGATCAAAATTTGTGGTTCATTTTGCATAGTGAAGTTGCTTGGAGGTTAATGACACTTAACGATGCAATAACGGTTTTTACCCACGATATGTGGCATGTTTTAATTGTTTTTTCATCACCAGGGGTTATTTCAAAACCACTCTTCCCGGCATGAGATACCACCAACGGTTTTGTTCGATACCACGGTCTGTCACCCCACCACACCGGTCTACCACCTCACCATCATGGCATGCCATCTCACCACCAGACCGGCCACCGACAACCACTATGGACCTATCACCATGGTGGTCCACATCACCACTTCCACATTGCCTCCACGTCAGTGTTGATGTCATGTATGGAAAACTACCCAAAATTTCCCAAATTTTGAATTTTTCCAAAATTGCATAATTTCCAAATTTCAGCACAGGCCACCATGGAAGCTCTAAAATTAAGCTTCCTATGGCCAAATTGGACCCTGCACTTAGCCAATTCTCATCAAGCTCAACCCTCAGACATTTATGGGCATGAATTCCTCCTTAATTCACTAATAAATTAGGGATTTTTACCCAATTTCACCATGGCTACCAAGCAATTCATAAATCTGGCCAATTCCTGTCCTAGAAATTCCCAAGCCGAGGTTAAATTTGGGGATGTTAACCCCCTAAGATAAATTATCTCAAACTATGTCCAAATTGGACCTTGCGCTTAGCCAATTCCCATCAAGCTCGACCCTCAGACATTTATGGGCATGAATTCCTCCTGAATTCACTAAGAAATTAGGGATTTTTACCCAATTTCACCATGGCTACCAAGCAATTCATAAATCTGGCCAATTCCTGGCCTAGAAATTTCCAAGCTGAGGTTAAATTTGGGGATGTTAACCCCCTAAGATAAATTATCCCAAACTCCTCCTGAATTTCTTTCTCGATTTCACTAGAGTAATTTGACAAAAATAATTGTGAACTCCCTTTGATCTTTATTTATGCAAATTTGTCTTCTGCATGTTGAGTCTGGCCCATGCAGGCTCAATATTTGAACCCGAAGCTCTAATACAAATATGTAACATCCCTGACTTAAAGAAGGAACATTACTATGCAGAATACACATAAAAAATAAATATTGCTAATTCATTTATTGTAGCTTACCAACCACCATTTATACACATGATTAACTAGATTGTGATACCCATAATTAAATACATCTACATCATTCTAAATGCACATGAATGTAGCTAATAGATCATCTATAACAACACATAAAACCATTCTCATTCACAGAGTAAAATGCACATCCATGAACTCATAAGATAATGCAGAAAAATAGATAAACGCTTATCTTTAAGAGAAAGTTTGTGCAACCATCTACTTGGGAAAGACGTTCCACCCAACCAAAGACTTGTTGTTCCAAATATCAACAACAAGGAACCCCCAAGTTGGGGCTAGGAATCCACAAGACAAGGGTGCCTCTCACAGCCCACTCACAACTAAATAGCCTACAAACCATTGGTATTCTCCTACAACTATCTCGATTTTCCTCCAACTCTCTTCCTCTTGACCCGCCCAGCCTAATGAATGTACCCCTTCATTGCTCTTAGTCTATCGAGCATCCCATTCATTTATCAAGGTCTCTTTGGCACATGTAACCAGGAATCTCTTTGTTGGTAACTCAAGAGAGCTCACTGACAGGAAAATTACCAACAACCAACAACAAACACTTGTTCTTGCAATGCAACTCACTCAGGAGTTCATTCTTCATGCCTAACAACCTGTCTCTTCAACTTCCATCTCTGGAACGCTCCAAAAACGCTCCAACATGCTCTAGAATTCGTCGAACCTTCCTGTTCTAGCTCTTGTGCTCTCTTTTCTTCTCTCCCATTGTTGTTCATGCCAAGACTGAATGTGAAAAAACTGCTTAATCCCCCCATACAAATTTCCTTTATTTTTCGAGGATAGTTGACTGCTCACTCTACTAAATGTTGATTGTACTTCAGCCTCATCCTTCCAATAACTATGATATGTGACTTCTAAACCCGCCTTCTGACAGATAATCAATGATTGGGCCCTCATACACTCAAACAAAAAATATATGGCTGACCCAAAAGATAATAAAATTCAGAAATATGGGTTAAAAATAATACCCACAATTAATTCCCCCCTTTGGGCCTCTCTTAGACACTCCCTAGGCATCCCCTCTCTTGTGGATTAATAAACCCCCATCTCTATCCATATTCCCAATAGTTGGCATCACATTATTTTTATTAAAATCAGAAAATACATTTCACATATTACATCGCTTGGGCATAGCCACATTCGTATCTACATTATACATTAATTACACTAGGGATTATAGTGGGGATGTTACAATTTGCCAAGAGTCAAGATAAAAAAAAAAACAAGGAGAAATCATTGAGGTATCTAATGACAACAACTATACTTGGTTTTCTTTTTATGAAGCCTCCAAAGATAATTTGAGACCCTATGGAGTTAGTGAGGTTGTATTCCCCTCGAAATCACATCAAATCACCTTCTTCTATGGGTTAGGAATAAACACTAATAACATGGAAAAACTAAAAATAATTTTCCTATTATTATTAACATTAGCAAAGGAATAACATATAAAGAGCATTCAAATATTTGGGAATTCAAAATTGATAATGAAGTGGAATCAATGATGATTATAGAAATCAAAACCTTCCCCTATAAGATTCCATTCCCTCAATACAAGAACTCAAGACCTCATGCTCAAAATTCTCCTTCAAGAATACTTATAAAGAAAACACAGAGAAACAATATAGTGGAAATTGAGCTAACCAAGTGAGTAATTAAATCATAGAAAATAACTTAAATTTGAGAATATAAAGAAGGAAAGAACATCCGTATCCATCTTAAACATATTCAAAGCTAATTCTACTGAATTATTTTTCCCGTGTCAAGTTTTGTTATTCTTGTTGGAAGTTTCCAAATGATGTTCATTTTAATAAATTAAGAAAAACAAAATGATGGGTTAGTACTTGAACGTCTAAAGTTCTTTTTAAGGAATATCTCTCATATAATATAATGACATCTCTTTAGAATATCGTAGAATATCTCTTTAGAATAAGATACCAAATTAAAAAATAAAACAAAAACTTTAATAAATATCTCGAAGGAGGTAATTTTTGGTTACTGTCCCAATCCTTTTCTTTATTAGCTTGGTGTTGATATTAATATTTTATGTAGTGTTGGTCAAATATGGTGTTTGGTGAATTATTCCATGTGAAATTATAATACAAGTTTGTTGTGGGCACAATCAAATCAAAATCGAGAATGAGACCTGGAAAAAAAACTTAAGGTTATGCAATTTTTTTATAAAATTTGTTATCGTTATTATACTGTAAAGAGAATCATTGACAAACATATAGTTGGTTTATTTAATATTTATATATTAATAGAAAACATATCCATATAGTTTACTATGTAGAATAATATTTTTGGATTTAAATAAGATTCATAAATTTTGACCATTTTATCCACTAAAATATTTTAGATTATGTTATTTGTGTTACTTAAAAAGGAA
>JZKD02S0445110.1:1599345-1612248 GCA_000966675.3 Picea glauca | reverse complement strand
TTGCAGTTTTTGCTATTTTAGCATTTTTTCGCTATTTTCAGCGATTTTCAAAATTAATCCTGGATTGAGGGATTAGGGTTTTGGTAGCTGTGGAATACCTAATTTTTTTTATATATTTTATTGTGAATGGTGAAATCAATACAATGAATAGTTGAGAGGTGCGACACTAAGAAATGATGGTTTTCTCCCGGTTAAGGGTTTCCAACATAAATCTTTGTACACTATGTGTATGAGCCATTGATTAATTTATGTTTTTCTTAAGAATCCGTATGCATTTCTTTACTTCACAGGTTTAAAACTTACATGTGGTATCAAAGCACGTTTTTGGATTTAGGGGGATTCCTTTGTTGCTAAGGGTTTGGCTCGTTCTTGATAGATCAAGTTTATCTTGGGTCTATGATAAACCTAGGTTCATTGGGAGCTTTGCAGTGGTGATTCATATGTTGAAAGAGAATGGCGAGCAATTCTAGAATCGATATTGAGAAGTTCAACGATCAAAACTTTGAGCTATGGAAGCTCAATATGGAGGACGTTCTTGTAGACAAAGAACAATGGATATCTATGGATCTCAATACACGACCTACTGGTACACAAACTAATAGTACACAAAGTACTAGTACACTATCTATGGGTACACAAAATACTAGTATGCAATCTACTGGTATGTCAAAAGAAGATTGGGAGAAGATGGATAGAAGAGAAAGGAGTATGATTAGACTATGCCTAACATATTCAGTGTTATTGAATGTATCAGGAGAATCTACATCCAAGGAATTATGTGAAAAGTTGGGGAATTCGTATCATTCAAAGTCCCGGGTAAACAAGTTGTTTCTTCGAAATAAGTTGTATCATCTTAGGATGGAAGATGGATATTTTGTAACAAAGCATATGTAATACACCCAACCCCCTAATCCTTAGTTAGGTTGATGGGGTGTTAAAATTTCCTCCTTTTCACTCAGTTGATTTATCTCAATGAATCTCATAGATGGATTCTACTCATCGAGAGCTTTCCAACGACACTAATTTTTCTCAAATCTGATTCTTGGATCAAAAGTTATGGCCTTCCAAAGTTTCCTAGGCCTTCATTTGTCCAAAGGCCACTTCATTGACACATGGAAATCATGTGGCTCCCAACCACTCATGCCCTATTGCATGGAACTGACATGGAACTTTCCACCTAGCCCATCGGGCCTCTAGATCAATGACCCCGATCACTTGGTCCAACCTTCGACATCGTCGGGGTTCTCCCATGGAGTTATCAACACCCCAACCAAAGTTCTAACAACGATCCCTCCTATCAGAGATACCATAGATTCGATGGCTCTCAAGACTCTTACTTCAACGGATCCAATCATGTTAGAGCTCCTAACTTGCATGCCAAATAACATTCAAGTCTTCACCACTCTCTTAGTGGATGGATATGACCCACAAGGATCCACGACTAAGGTTTTACCTTGTTTTACCTTTCCTAACCACCGATCAATGGTTTTCGCTCAATATCCCGACCTCGTCATCATCAATACTCATTCCCAGCCACACTCCTAGGTTCAATCCTGTCATTTTCTCATGAATGGTTGAGATCCGATAACATAATTATAAGGATTTCTAGCCCCCCTCCGAGACCATACTTGTCCCTTGTCTAATCCACTGGTGACACTTGTCACCTAGACAAAAACATTGGCTTCCATGCTAGCACACCACATCATCATGACGTCATCAGCCCCTTTTACCTCTTCTTGCACGACCATGTGGGACCCATGAGAAATCGACGATTGTCATTGTGCCATGCCCACTCATCAATCAACGACCTAGATCTTCCCAATCCTTCGTCATCGTCAAAACTCTTGGGCCATCACTCGACTGCACCAACATTTCATTCTTTGAAAATGATGCATTTGGCATCGACGATCCTGATCTTTCAACCTATAAATATGAGGGCTAATATTAGGACATCTATCTCTAGACTTAAAATTGACGGGGACTCACACCTGGTCCTTTCTACCAACCATGGGACGACATGTGGATTTGTCACCATCAACCACCTATCGTGACATGTGGTACTTCCATGTCATCAAGAGGTCATTCTCCTCTTTTCTCTTTCAAGAAAGAACTATGGTGATCAATGGTGGAGACTAACTCTCACCTAGATCAATGACCCTCATTTTTCCTTTCAGGATCTTCGTTGTTGTCGACACTTCTTGGCTTGACTCACACTTCCTATATTTTTATCTCCAATGAATATGCACATCACATCGATGACTCAAATATCACCTTCGTTACCTGAAATGGATCGACGAATGTTGTCCTTTCTTAGGGCCTTTATCATCATTGACCCTCTTTGAACTATTCCTTGTCTTATCTGACATTATATCCCAACGACGATGTGTCTAGAATCAACAGTACAGATCTTGTCAGTTTGTTCTTTGATAGATCAATGGTTATCGTCTCCTTTGAGGGTTTCCTTGTTGTCATCGTCAGAACTATTGTTCCAGCTCTAGGTTTGTCTCAGGACTTGTTCTCTTGACAATGATTCCTTCTCTATGAAGGGTCAATATCTACTCCTAGAAGTTCAATGGCTCTTGTCCTGTCTCAGGGTTCTCTTCATTGTCGAGGGACTTCACACGAGTCCTAGAATTCGATCGTCCCCGATGGAGATGCTATCCCTAATGGAGGGCTAATATCTCTCGGTCTATAGATCAAACGACCAATGTTTAAAGGTGATTACCTAAGGGAAATTCCACCCATCTGGGCCCACACTTGACCCATTGGTCAATTCAACTTTCAACACGTGTCCTCTCAAGGGACATGCTAACTTCCATGTTGACGGACCTTGTCAGAATGACATCACCTTCCCCATTCCTCACTTGGTATATCTATGGCTGATATTAAGTCTTGCCTCAACAACGATCAATGGTTCTCATTAATCCTCATGCCTTTATCATTGTCAAAATTTTGGAGTCTACACACCAACCTCGCCAACCATACACTCTCGATGATGATGTGCCCATGATAAACAATCTAGGTTTCCTGGCCTATAATCTAACAATTAGGATTTAAAGTGAAGGTCCAAAGGACCTCTTTGCCCAAAAGGGCCCACTTTTGTCCTGTCGGCCAATCCCTTAATGACACCTATCACCACTTAGAGACATGTTGGCTGCCAAGTTGAAAAGCCACGTCATTATGAGGTCATCATCCCCTTGTCACTTAACTAGGACTTATGACAATCTACATTGGATATTTTCTCTCTCCTATAAACTGATCAACGAATCTCGTTTCCCACTTAGCCTTTTATCATCTTTGGAACTCTCTAGAAATTAATCAACCTCTCCAACCTTCTTGTTGCATCCCTTTTGTCACCTAAATGATAAAAATAAGGACGCTTACAAGTCCAGTTGGGTTAGCTGGACAAGACAGCAGTGAATGCAAGAGTTAGAAACATCACATCAAGCATAAGAAATAAACCAAGAACTAAACTAATAACAATAAAAGAAACTAAACTAGAGTGCATAAGGGAAATAGAACAAAAATAAACAACATTCATGCCACCAATGGATAAGTTGTATTAGTGGGAAAACACCAAAGAGAAAGGGAGACTTATGGGTCCCCTCTTCCTCCAAGGGAGGGCTCTTGGACACCCAATGATTGAGCTCTTCTTACAAGTAGCAAACTAGAAGGAAATGGTGAATAAATCCAAAGCTCATTCACTCAAGAGGTGATGTGAATGACCAAATGAAATGGTGCTTGTATGCTCTTGATGAGGAAAGAGGATCCTCCAAGAGAATATATGCAGCATAACAATACAAATGAATTCCTTGAAAATATAGTGCACTGTTGGCCTCTTTTTATAGAAAATATTTGAGGCATTATTCAACCATTCTTTAGTGTGAACAAGGGGCTCTTTAGGGCACCCTTAGGTCTTTGACCAACCCCCCACTCGAATTCAGCTCGGATTTGGGTGTCAAATCGAATTGGGATATGAACTAGAAGTGGGTGGAAGGCTGACCAAAATCATAAATGCGCCATTTTGAGGTGTGCGCGGATTTTTACGTCCACATTCGTGCATCGGGTGCATATGCATTTTTCCGGCGTTATTCGATTATCACACGTGTGCGTGCTGCCTTTGTATCTTGAGCACATGCTGATTTTTTAACTAGTTGTATAGTTTTGTGCCCTTTGGAAATGCATTTTCTGGGCCATGGATGAACTAATGGGTATTTGAAGATGCTGGATTCCTGTAACCATTTGCGGACTAAATTCTAGTGATAACAGATGCCCCCTGATGTGTGAGGTTAGGAGCAGTCAAAGGTGAACTGTGACGGGATTACACGGAAGTCTGTTATGGGGAAGTTAGCAAAATGAGGAGAAGGAGCATGTGGCTAATTCTAGGGAATGCAAAGACTATGAGGACTCCCAACCCTAGGGGGTGAAAATAGCATGAGTGTCAAAGTGTCAGAGGGGACTATGATGGGGACAACTCATGCGGGAGAGAGTGCTACCGGTTGATAGTACTGAAATACAACGGAGGTGTGAGTACTGCAAAGCCAGATGGGGGGACCTTAGAGGAAAATATCAGAGGGTGTGACTGGGAGATGCAATTGATACTCAGAGGGAATGATTACATGCCAGTAGCGATCATATACCTGAAAGGGTCGTTCTGGTGGGTGATGACCAAGTACCTACACACATAAAAAACCAAATACCCGCCGTGAATAATACCTGAAAGTAAAGAATATATAACAGTTATTTGCGAATTTTGAACATGAGCATGCGTACCTAAGAGGGATGTGAGACAAATTCTCCCCGAGGGTCGAGGATGGATGGTGGCCCAGGGAATGTGACTGTGTAGGTGGAGGGATTTTGGTCCCGTGGCTGAAGACGGATCGGAAAATGGACACTCGAAGCTCCCGGAATTGAGTATGGAAGTCTGGAAAAAGGGACTATATATAGTTGTAGGCCCACATTGCCACCTCATTTGTACCTTCTTCCGTAGTGGATTAACGAGAGGTTTAAGGAGAGATTTGGATATTCTGGGAGATCGAGCTAGTCGATTCATGATCAACGAATTTCAGTTTAGTGGTCGTATCCTCCTGCACAATAGTCAGGGTTTCGTTTTTTGGGTAGGGCTTGTACGGATGGCCGTACAAGGGGGTTTTGTGAGGGTGGGTCCCCTTGAGTGTCTCTGTATATGTATTTTTGTATTTCTAGGGGCTTGTGATCCCATTTTTTATATGGTGTTGGGACACCAATTTTGTATTTATAAGGGTGAGGTGGTTCACCTACCTACGGATGTTGTACATGTACTATTTTTTGTAAACATTGATGGCACATTGACCGATATATATATATATGGATATACATTTTGGGATCTTTGTGATGTTCACATGTGTTGATGTTTTTTGGATATGACGTCTAATTTATATGCTGTGACAGACTTTTGGTGAGTTATTTATGTGTAATGGTAAGTTGATGGGATAAATGCCAATCTAACACTAGGTTAGACATATTATCTGCTATTTGATTACATTGTCTTGGAATATGTAAAAATGTGATTGAATCAAAATGTCAAGATAAAAGTCTAAATTGCAGGTATTTGCAGAAGAGGCAAGGATTGCGGACACGGTACACATTGTTGAGTTGGAGGACAACAAGTTGGGAATCGAGTAAGTTGATAAGGTGACAAATACGGTGGTGACTGGCCTCGGCAAGGAGGCCAATGACGGCTATGTATTCAGCTTGGTTGTTGGTTGTGGAGCCCAGGCATATGCCGTTGGAGTGGAGCAGGTCATGTGAGGGAGTATAGAGGGCCCAAGTGGCCCAAGCGAGATTCTATGTCCAATAGCTAGCTCCATCGGCGTAACTGATGTGGTAGGACGATGGAGGAGACATCTGTCAATAACACAAATGATAGATTAGACACAAGGCTTGAAGGAAAAAGAAGATTAAAAACTCTATAAAAAGTGTACAAAAAAGAAAAATCCGAGTGTAGAATGGCTATGCTCAGGCATAAAATTTCTTTAAGTACAACCCATTGACGGGTTCTTTGAGAGGATGGCCTTCGGGGGAGGCTAGGATATAGGTTCCTTTTGTGAGGCAATGTTGGATGATGTAAGTTCCATGCCATAATGACTCAAATTTTCCATGGCCGAGGGTATCATGAGCGATATCGTAAGTGAGGATGAGGTCGCCTTCGGTGAATGAGCGAAGGTTGACATGGCGATCGAAGGTGGCCTTCGATCATTTTTTGGCTGCCTCATTGTTCTGTAATGAAGACTGATGCTCTTCATCCAGAGAATCTAAGTTCAAAAAATGATGCTCCATTGGAGCAGTGTCGGGTAATAGCTCAATAGCGGTGTGTAAGGTGGGAATTTCATAGTCAATGGGGAGAGTGGCCTCGTCCCCATGGATGAGATGAAATGGTGTGAAAACAATGGAAGTTTTAACTACCGTGCGATAAAACCATAGCGCAGAAAACAACATATGGTGCCTATTGGTCTTATGTTTGTTAACCATGCACTGCAACATGGTTTTGAGGACCTTGTTGACCACCTCTACCTGTCCATTGGATCGAGGGTAGTATGGGGAGGAAAACTTGTGGGAGAATCCTAACCTGGAGGAGAGTTCGATAAAAATCTCATTCTTGAAGTGTTTCCTGTGATCAGAGACTAATTGTAGGGGGACTCCAAAGCGGAAGATGACGTGGTTAAAGAAAAAACGCGTTGTAGTGTTAGCGGTGTTTTTGAAGGTGGGCATGGATTCAACCCATGGTGAAATAATCAAATGGCACGATGATGTATTTGTGTCCATTGCTAGATGGAGGGTTGCAAGTCATGAAGTCTATGCCCCATTTTCAAAAGGGGCCGACAGTAATGACTGGGTGGAGAAGAGAAGGTGGTTCTCTTGCTTTGTTGGCATATAGATGACATTTGTCACATCGATTCACAACATGAATGCAATCATAAGACAATCTGGGCCAAAAATAGCAAGCTCGAATGATTTTCTAGGCAGTGGACATCCTGGAGAGGTGACCGCCGCAGGTGCCACTGTGGCAGTCATTCAAGACTCTATCTTCTTCGTCAATAGTTAAACATCGATGAAGTATGGTGTTGATCCCTCGTCGATATAAGATATCGTTGATAAGGAGGTAACGAGGGGCATAGTGTCGAATACGTCAATGATCATCCCTGAAGAGGTGGTTTCCGAACTTGTTTATTCGGAGGTAGACGAGGAGATCGCCATACCAAGGATCATATGAAGGGATGAAAAGGAGATGTTCATCAGGGAAGTTGGTATTGATGGGAGAGCTAGTAGTATTGGAAGGAAATGTCATAATGAGTTCGGCAAGGATGAGGGATTTCTTGCTCTTGGGTGTTGAAAATTCGAGGTCGTACTTCTGAAGGATGACTATCCATCGGGAAAATTTTCCATTAATTTGTCGACAACTGAGTAAGTATTGCATGGGGTTGGAATCTGCTACGACCTTTGTAGTTCAAAGCAAGATGTAATGGCGCAGTTTTTGGACTGCGAGGACAAATGCAAGGGCGAGTTTCTCTTAGTGATTGTATTTCAAGGGTGGCCCTGAAAGGTTTTTACTAACAAAGTAAATGACATTCTCCCAGTCGTCATCCCCTAATTGGAAGAGAACTCCTACTACAGAGACGGTTGAGGCCGATAAATAGAGGATATAGTTGCGGTCATAGTTGGGTGGGCTACTCAATGGGGCATTGGAGAGGGCCACTTTGAGATCATCAAAATCGGTTTGGGCATGTTCATCCCATTGGAATGGGATATCATGATGTAAGAGGTGAAGGAAACCATGTGCCCGAGTGGTGTAATCGGGGACAAAGCGGTGTAAAAAGTTAGCTTTTCCTTGTAAGCTTTGTAGCTGGCGCAAATTTTGAGGGGGGGGATTTTCTGTGATGTCTTGGACCTTGAGGGGGTCCACTGTGATGCCATGTTGGGAGATGATGAACCCAAGGAGGTGTCCAGTGGTGATGCAGAATATGCACTTGAGAGGGTTCAAATGGATATGGTACTGACAACACCTTTGAAAGACAATGCGTAAGTCATCAAGATGTTGAGTTCATTTCTTGGATTGAGCAGTGAGATTGTCCAAGTAGGCTAGGATGATTTGAGCCAGATCATGAAAGATGTATGTCATGGCACATTGAAAAGTGGCACCAACATTCTTGAGGCCAAAAGGAATGACACAATATGAAAAAGTACCCCAAGGGGTAGTGAATGTGGCTTTGTATTGATCAGCTGGGTGGATCTGAAATTGGTTGTAGTCAGAGAAACCGTCCATGAAGGCCAAAGCCTCGTGGTCGGCACATTCATCGATAATTTGGTCGATAAAGGGCATTGGATAATTGGCTTTGGGACAAGCGTGATTGAGATCGCGAAAGTCCGTACAGACGCAGATAATGCCATGTTTTTTGTTAACAGGGACAGGGTTGGAGACCCATGACCTATATGCGATGGGGTATATGAACCCTGCAACGCATAATTTGTCAATATCAGCTTTGATGGATGCTACATTGGATAGGTGTAGTGGACACTTCTTTTTTCATATAGGTGTGATATCATGCCAAGTGTCTATATGATGTTCGACAACAGAGGGATCAAGGTCAGGCATCTCTGTGTATGACCAGGAAAAAATGTCTCGATATTCCTAGAAGAGAGATTTGTAAGATATGAGTTCTTCGGGAGAGCATGCGGCACCGATGATGATTTCCTCTATGATTCCAGGTTTGATGGAAATATCAATTTTGACGGTGGGGGAAATGTTGGCCATGTTGCCTTCTTCAAAAGCGTCGTGGACAGAGATAGGATTATTTAATCAATCTATATGCCCTGAGGGGAGAAAATCCTTGGTTTCGATTGCGTATATGGGGTTTTGTCTGGGAAGCGTAAAGGATTCCTGTGAAAGAAAGAGCGCTCTATGATGGAGAGGATCCCATGGGAATTCAGGTGTAGTTAACTCCTCAAGGACGTCTTCGTCGCAGTGGAACTGTCGAGAATATAAGGGATCCAGAGGAATAACATTGGTGACTGTCACTGTGTTTTTACCTTCTGGTGAGGAAGTAGGGGAAATGACGGAAGAGGGTTGCGAGGATTCATTTGACATAAACCAAATATCAAGATACTGTGGGTTGAAAATGGTAGTCGGGCATAAAATTTCTGTGGGGAAATGAATGGGAGAATTGGGGGGATTTGGGAGAAAATCCTCCTTGAGACTATCTATGAATGAGGGAGGAGTGGGAAGTGACTCAGCTTCGGGGGAAAACATATAAACCATATCTAGAGAGGGATTAGGGGGGACTACTGGCATCACTGGAGGTGGGGTGATGGTAGGATTGGGAAGAAGGGCTAATTGGCGATGCCTATATTCAATGATCGTAGGACACTGATATGTGAAGTGATAAAGTGATTCAAATAGAGAGCAAGGACATCACATACATTCATTGAATGAGGTCGTGACATAGTGTATTTCAGTGACATGTGTATGAGATGATGGAGATGGGAGGGGTTCTTGCTGAAAGATCTGGCGTACGACTACTAGCATCTGCCGAAAGTGAGGTAGCACAGGGCAATGGTGGGTGTGATGGCCATATTCTGAACAAATGGCACATGAAAATTTGGTTTGTAGGCCTTTGCCTCCTCTAGGGGATGTAATGGTAGAATTAGGTGAACTGGATGAAATGACGGGCGATTTCGTCGCTCGAGGGAGTTGAATTAAATTGCACAGCTCGGGGAGAGATGAACGTTTATTGGTGGGGTGTCCGTCTTTCTCGCATAGTGCACAAGGAGGTTGAACTCGGGGTGGAAGTGGGGCGGTGGGATATTTCTTCTTCCGTCTGCCCCCAGCTGTAGTAATGGTGCTAGTGAGTGGGGGTGCGAGTAAGTATTGGGATTTGCATCGGGATTCCTTTGGTTTGGGGAGGGAGGGATGGTTGAGGGACCATTGCAGGTGAATGTAGATACCATATTGGAATTTCCAGCACCATATTGTGAAGGGTAAGCATTGCGGCTACCTGGAAAGCTTGTATGCCCGGTGTGGGGTAAAAGAAGGGGATTTGAGTAATGGCGTGGGGGACTGTCTCCCAAACTGGGATATGGCCCTAGGGGAGGGTGTAATTGGGAATAGGGGGAGCTAGAGGGTTCTCAAGGGATACCTAAGGAAGGATCTCTGTGATGAGTGGGACGTTAGATAGTAAGAAAGCCTATGTGGGAGGAAGGGTATCTCCATTTTCTGTTCCATTGGATGATATGACACACACTTGTGATGAGGGATGTATGAGTGGAGGTGATCCATTGTATGTCCCTAGAAAGGATGGGTCTTTGAAAATTATGGGACCCATTTCGATGAGTGGGTATGCCTCGAGATTAGTGTGAACAAAGGGTAGGATATTATCGATGTTGGAGGAAGGGTTGGGCTCGTAATGTGACACTTTCTCAATAGTGATGATCTTCTCGTTGTGTGGGAACATCATTGTGAGAAACACAGAAGAGGCCACAACCTTCATCGCATACATGTAGCTACGCCCAAACAAAATGTTTTAATCGAGTGGAGCGTCAATAACTTCAATATCAATGAGGATAGTCTTTCCCCTGAGTTCAACGGGGACATTTTGAAAGAGCCCTTCCAGAGAGGATGGTCATCCGTCATAAGATCTCAGAGTGATGGCGGATGGTATGAGATCAGGGGAGCCAAGTTTCTGCCATACATTTTTGGACATGATGCATGTGGATGCACCCTCATCAATGATGCAGTGGTGAACTGTGATGTTCTGGATTTTAACCGATATTTGGAAAGAGACCAAAGCGGGGAGAGAGGGTTCCCCACTATCAAGATCAAAGGTGATGAGGTGAGTATCAGCCGGGTTGAATGACCCCAGGGCAGAAATTAATGACTTTTGTTGAGTAGGATAGGTTTGAAGGACTTCTAAAACTGACATGGCAGCAGGCGATTGGGCCAAGTCATTGACCAGACTATAATTGTGTGCCACCCTAGCCTGAGGGTTGTTGACATTATGTCCTAATGGGATGCGAGGAATACGAAGGGGTGGTTCAATATTAGGGCAAGGAATCATCAAAGGTGGTCCAATTGTGACTGGGGCTGCTTCTAAGGTAGTGAGAGAAGAGTCAGGGGGTGTGCTGTATTAACAACTGGGCATTTGTAGAAGGACTTCTTCCTCACTAGTGAGGAGGATAGTGCGATCTGTAGGAGTGCCTAGGTTTGGATATTATCCCATCTGTGGTGGGGGCAGATGCATCTCCTGTTGGATGTTCATCACCCCTTGGTGTGGAATGGGGTTTTGTAATACGACAGGGAGTGATTGTTGTACATATTATGGTGGGGCCTGTTGGGGGGCAGGTGGTGTTGGGGGACGTGGTCCATTTCTGGATTCTTTCATCCATTTAAAGTTAACAATTTGAGGGAAATGGTGAGTATAATGGCCATACTCACCGCAAAGGGCACAAGGGAAGTTTGTCCGAAGATTTTTGTTGTTCTTCCCTTGGCGTTTGTTGTTAATTCCCCCTTGGGGGTTCTCGTTCTCGTGATTCTAGTTGCCCCCGGTAGGTTGGTTCTGTTGGGGGTGGTTATGGTTCCCTCCTGGTCCTAGATTATTATTGTTTTAGTTTTTTCCTTTCTTTTTGGCATTGTTCGACTGATGGGTTGGATTTTTCGTATTTATCTATTCAAAATTTTGATATTGTTGAATGAGAGAGGGCTAAATGAAGTTAACCCCAGTGTGTGGGTGTCCTTGTGGTGGAGCCATGGGCTATGGAGGGCTAGGAAATGGAAAGTACATATTATTTGGTGGCAATGGTCCATAGGGTATATAGGAAGGCGTAGTGCTTTCACTAGTGTTTAAGGTATAAGATGAGGTAGAGGGGTACCCGAACTTGGTTGGGCGTATTGTGGGTGCTAACGGTGTTCCACCGATGGGTGGAGGAAGGGAAACATGGTATGGTTGTTGATAAGGGGGAGGAGGATAATAAGGAGGTCTGCCATATGCTGATGGATATTGAGGTGTTCCATACATAGGTGGTTCTTGGAGGTGTGAATTGTGGTGTGTAGTGGTACCGATCAATCCATTCAGTGAGTGAGACATCCCAAGTTTGTCCTGGCTGAATGTCACGGGTCTTGGGGCATTAGGTAGTACTATATATAAGTATCCTGACTGTGAATAAATGAGTTCGAAATATTGAGCCTTGTTGATGGCTTCTTCTTCAGATTGGGGGAAGGTGGCGGCCACATCCTTGGCAAGGAGGGAAACGAGTGATTTGAGAAACCAATTGAGGTATCGCTGCTTGATGGCTTCTTCTTTGCATAGACTACGTCACCAATGCCATTCGTGAATGTGGTCAACGATGTGTGTAGAAGAGGTTTGTTTAAACTCTGAGAGTAGTTCGAGACCATTGTCATGATGGATTGGTAATTGAAAGAAGGTAAAAAATGCTTTGGCCAAAGATTCAAAGGTCACATGGGACCCATATTTTTCTTCTACATACCATTTGGCTGATGGGCCAGTGAGCATGTGTTGGAATAATATCAATTGGATAGAGTTGTCCATGATATTGTTTGAAGAGCACCATAAGTGGAAGGTCATGATAAGGTTGGCCGGGTCATCTCCCGCTTTTCCTTCAAACTTGGGAATGTCTAAAGGTAGTTTGGTAGGCATTGTAGGCCATGTGGTGTCATGCAATATAGGATCATTGGTGAGCTTATTTAGATACGGTATGTTGAGGAAAGCCAAGTATGGCATCTGAGGTGGTGGTGGAGGATTAACTCCAGCCATGGTGTGAGTTTTTTGGGTACCTAACCCTTGAGAGGGGCTAGGTGGGGTTGTACTTCCTTCTGGGAAAGAGGTGTGCCCCCCACTTCCTTGTAAAGGAAAG
>JZKD02S0445110.1:1583995-1599335 GCA_000966675.3 Picea glauca | reverse complement strand
AGGTTCCTCAATTTTTTCACCAAGTGCTTTCATTGCATTTACCAGTTCTTCAACTCTCAGAAAGTATTTTCCAACAGTTTCATCTTCTTTCATCTTCAACTGTTCAAACTATACTATGTAGATTTGAAGCTTGGCGTCCTTTACCTTCTCATTACCTTCATAACTGCTAATGAGCTTGTCCCACATTTCTTTGGCAGTTCCTAGGTGCATAACTTTTATGAATTCTGCTTCTGCAAGCCCACTCAAGATAGCATTCATAGCCTTAGCGTTGAAGCTAAATTCTAGCTTGGCATCCTTATTAGCTAGTAAAACTGGCTTTACATAACCAATATCTACTACATCCCAGACATTTGCACCTAAATCCATTATGTAAGTTCTCATTCTAACTTTCCAGAAGGCAAAGTTTGTTCCATTGAACAGAGGGGCCTTATTGGTTGAATTTTCTTCATGGATTGACATGTTTAAGCTCTAGGGTATACCCTTAGATAAAAGGGGCTGGCTCTGATACCAATTGTTGGACAACTGAGAGGGGGGGGTGAATCGGTTGTTACCATGATTAAACAATTATGCTTATTTTAAATTCTTTGCAGAGCACTTAATGACAATCACAATAATGCAGGGAAGTAAGCAATAGAACATTCAGCATCATTGTCACATATGAAATATACAGAGACAGATATTTCCTGAGGAAACCCATAAAGGGTAAAAAACTCTTCTTCTTTATATGATAAGTAATCTTTACATTCTGTACATTATCATACATATGATCTCCAACTCATTGTGAGGCTACAACCTCTGTATTGCAAGCTGCAACTTGTTGAGAGCACCAACTCTCTATTTTCTCTAGCACCTACTAGAAGGAAGCACCAACTCCCTGGTTTCTCTAGCACCCACTAGAAGGAAGCACCAACTCCCTAAGTGTTCTAGCACCAACTGCATGGAAGCACCAACTTCCAGTCATACAGGCACCAACCTATATAACAGAGAACAACAGTTCTCCCTTGCACCACCCTACCACCCTGGTTTCTCTGGCTGCAACCAGATGGAAGCTACAACTCCCTGTTTTCAAGCACACACTTGAACCTCTGAGGACAACAGTCCTCCCTAGCACCTCCCTACCACCCTGGAATATAAATCTTTTCTATATGTAAATTTATCACAGTGATACAATATTTGTCATTGGCTTACCAGACTTATCATTGTTCTGCTATGCTGCTCTGCTCTCCTGTATCAGTGTCTCTCTGTCTGCATCTTCTTGCACTTTTTGATATTCTATTTTTCTCTACAAGAGCACCTCAGCCTTCCTTTACTGTCTCATTGTCTTGTTGCACACATCCTTGCACTTTCTGTGCTTTTTCCTTTTATGCTATGTGCGCCATTACCATTCAATGCACCATTCCTCTTCTTTGTATTTCAGATACTACACACTCCTCCTTATCTATGCCTGAAATTATCTCCACCAACAACAACCCTCATCTTTGTTCAACATACTTATAGTCTATGTTCACCTTGTGCATGTTATCTCGCCATGCTTCAGCATGCTCTTCCCGTGTCGAGTGCTCTGCCTGATCATCATAGAAACTCTTTAGCTTCTCTGGTAGTTAAACCCATGCGTCCATCATCAATGGGTGTTATGCCAATATTCCTTCGCCTCTTTAGCACTCAAAAATATTCGTCTTCTCTGTTACAGTTGAGCTCAACCTCTCTGTTGCAGTTACAGGCTTCAACACTCTTCCATTTGTCAATCACCTCTATGAACAGTCTTCATTCCACTGGCATATGCCTTGAGACTCTTCAATTCCTCTGGAAATCACACTGAAATATATTCAAGTCCTCTGGCAGAAACCATCAGTGATTTCTAGCAGTTACAGAGCGAACCTTGAAATGGAGCCTAGCTATACTAGCTCCTTCCACTTACGCAACCACTGGCGATGACCACCGCCTACATCGATATTTCGACATTTCATCATTCGACCTTTCGGTATTCCTGTGGTGAAGATTTATCTTGACACTCATTGTCGCGATCTCCGAAACTCCGAAAAAACAAGGAGCTTAGTTGAACTAGCTTTGATCATTTTGGCATTTCTCTTTTCGCCACCTCATGATTTCGCATGTCACAAGTTCCTGTTGCGAGGCATCTCGACTCTCCAAGTCACGATCCCCGAAACTCCAAAAAAGGAGCTTAACTCTTCGAGCTCTTCTCTATAGCTCTTGGACGATGTGACTACTGGCTGTGACCACAGCCTTATTCAAAACTGCATTTCGCAATTTCGCGTTTCGGCACTTCGAGACTCCTATGATGAAGAGTCTCGGGTCTTGATTCCTCCATCTCCCGGTATCCAAAAATTCCCTCCTATTTTTGGGATTTCGGCATTTCGCATTCGCGATTCCAGGAATCCTGATGATGAAGAGTCTTGACTCTTCCAACTCTCGGTATCCGAAACTGTCCTCCTATTTCCAGGATTTCGGAGTTTCGCATTTCGCGATTCCGGGATTCCTAATGATGAAGAGTCTTGACTCTTCCAACTCTCGGTATCCGAAACTATCCTCCTTCTTCCTAGATTTCGACATTTCGCATTTTACGATTATGGGACTCTTGATGATGAATATTCTTGACTCTTCCAACTCCCGATATTCGAAACTCCGAAATGGAGTTATTTCCCGGTCTGTGAAACTCTTTGTTTATGTGCCTATTTTGGAATTTTGGCATTTCGCATTTCGTCGTTTCGTCATTTCGGCACTCCTGTGGTGAAGTGTTTCGACACTTCAACTCCTGGTATCTAGGACTCTGAAATGGAGTTATTTCCTGGTCTGCAAAACTCTTGTTGATGTGCCTCTTTCAGGATTTCAGGATTCCGGATTTCGCAACTCCGGGACTCCTATGTTGAAGAGTCTAGACTCTTGACTTCTCAATCTCCCAGTATCCGAAACTCTGAAATGGAGTTGGATCAACGTATTCCGTAGTTTCGCATTTCTTCGTTTCGACATTCTTGTCGTGAGTTGCTTCCTTGACTCCTCCAAGGCCCGGTATTCAAAACTCTGAAATGGAATTTACGCTTCTGATCTTTCCATGCAATTACCATGCGTTGTTGATCTTCCTTGCCTACCTATTTGCCATCAAATAAACAAGCACACTCTTGCACTCTTCGTGCACCTCTGCACTATCTCTTCTAAGCTTACATTGTCCCTATTTTTCCATCACTACATACTTTGATCTTACGATCAATGACAAGCACACCTGCCTGTAAACATGCCAAAGGTTTCAAACCATCTTCTCTGATACCATGTTAGATATTGGGTGTAACATGATACAAAATAGAGAAATAAAATTGTAGATAACCAAAGAGGTAACAATTTTTTGAAGATAGAAGGTGGTGTCTAAAGACATTGTTACAACACTTAAGCATAATGCATTGTGATCAAAACATCACAATACATATTGGATATCTTATACACAACACTGATATCAGCATGATGATAATGACCCATCGAGTTTTCTATTTATATCTTCAATATCTAACCAACGTCCTTGAAATAGGGAGGATCTTGTCCACATATAACCGTCGGTGGTTTGAGTTGACTCCGTCAAATTAGTGTTCTCAAGTCAACTCAACAAGGATGCTCGACCCAAACATCCATGTGTCCAACTCATAGTCGATTTCTCAGCTCGTCAATCCATTGACCGGGTGTCTTTGACTACCGGTCGCTTATCCGACCGACATGCTTGTCAACTACTCGATCGAATGATGTTGATATCTGGTCGATCACTTAACCAACTTTTTCAAGATGTAGTTTGACCACCCGATCGACTAATTCCAGGAGAAGTTTGATGAACCATAATAACGTGATGTTCCAACAAACCATATGTGGAAAAGAAGGAGAAATAACAATAAGAGGGAAAGAAAAAATTGTTGGGGGTGCCCCCTTTAGTCCAAACAAAATCATATCTTCCCAAAGAGGAAAGGAATGAGTTAGTTGACCATACATGGAAATAGGGGTATATTTTTTAAGATGAAACCCTTATCGATGAAGAAACAAAATCCTGGGTGGGGATAAAGATTCAATGATGTAACATCCCAACTTTGATCCCCTATGTAGCATTGTATATTTGTAAGTATTATGAATGGCCAGAGACCAAGCGATGTAATATGTAAACATTGTACATTGGAAAATAATAAAATTTAATACACCACCTATTGTAGATGGGTAAGGACAAGAGTAATGGGGGGATATGATTCCACAAGAGAGGGGGATTAATTGGGGTTTTGATGGGTTTCCTTATGCCTTGAGTCTTAAGCCATTTTCATTAATCAATTTTTCATTTAGCCATTTATCCCTTTGACTTATTAAACATTCAAATAATTGAATTCATGTAAGGGGTTGGGTGAGAAAGTCATTCCACTAAGTTATGAAAACATGGGTTGAGTGTAATCATCCTTGGGGGAAGAGTAAGAGTTAGGAAAGCACGAGAGAACGTGAATCTTTAAGTAGGAAAGAGAGTAGTTTTTATAGTTAGCAAGAAGTGATGAAAAACATAATTGAGTGATGGGAAGGAGTGGGCAGGCATAGTGGGTATGGAAGATAGCTTACTGGATATAGTAATAGTGTTGCGGAGGTTAGTATGCCTATAAATTATTCTTGTTGAGGAAATTACTGAAAGAGAATTTGTATATGTTGTGTGAGCACTATTGTTGCAGTGGGATTTTCTGGAGCCCCCAGTGGAGAGATTCCTAGATGGTCTATTCTAGAGACCTAGAGGGGATGGAGATTGTTTGAGAGACTATGGTCCAAAGAAGCAAATGCCATCCCTTGTGTTTTGTGGACTGATGGGGAAGAGATTTGGGTGTTTGGAATGTTGTAGAAGTCACGTCACTGTGTTTTTAGTGGGTATTTGAGTTGTTATAGTGGTTGTAGACACTAGTAGGATCATGTATGTCCTTGTGGAATCATTTCCCCATCTCAAGTATGGCCTATTGTAGAGAGAATTTGTGCAATAGAGATTATGGTTGGGAGGAACATCCTTTTTCTACAATCAGTTGTGTAAAATGTTTTAAAAGATGTGTTTTGATCACTGTGCTATTTATTATTTAATGTTGTGATAGAATGTTTCATTTACTATGTAATTTATATATACATGGATGTTATTGTGTGTATTTAATGTCTTATGTGAATGTTGAAATGAATACATTCTCGTTTTTAAATTATTCATGATAATAGCATGTTTGTATGTCATGATGTTTATGTTTATGCATTTAAATCAATATGTTAGTAGAAATGGTAGTAGTGAGACTGAGCAAGGGAGTTGGGTATGTTACACATGACATGGATAATTTCAAAGACGTTGAAGTGGTGTTTCCTAAAGAAAGAGATAGAATAGAAGTGGAAGCCTCTCAATATGAGGGAATGGAAGACAAAGCATTAGAGGATAACTTGTTGAGAAGTTCAAGTAGGAAGGCTCTTTGCACAAAAGGAGAGGAACAAGAAATAAAATAAATTCAGATGGGATCGCAACAAACCATAGTAAAAATTATGGGTGGTTCTAAAACCCATAATGTTCAAAGTAGTAATGAACCTCCCAAATGAGGGACTGCTAAATCCAAACAATGATTTTAGTATCATGTAGTTTTAGGGGTCTCGGCATTGACCTGAAGGTATTGATTGTCAAGGATATTATTAAATATAAGAATCCTTAATTCCTCTTGATCCAGGAGACTAAAATGAAAGTAGTTGAAGTAGTTAAAATAGGGAAGTAATAATGGAAACAAAGCGATGGTTTAGCAGAAGACTCTATAGAGGCATCAGTTTAAGTTTTAAACCTTTGAAGTAAAGAAATGCATATATATTCTTAAGAAAAACATAAATTAATCAATGGTTCATTCACATACTACACAAAGACTTACATTGGAAACCCTTAATAGGGAGAAAACCAGCCTTCCTTGGTGTCGCACCTCTCAACTCTTCATTGTATTAATTCCACCATTCAAAATACAATATATACAAAATTTTAGGTATTCAACAACTAACAAAACCTTAATCCCTTAATCCAGGATTAATTTAGAAAACCGCTAAAAATACCAAAAAATGCTAAAATAGCAAAAAACGCCAAAAACAATATTCGGGGCACTACCCTAAATGCTTCGCATATCTGGGGAGGGGGAATCCTGGCACCCCCTAGGACCCCCTCTCGGGCAGAGCTTGATGCACATGTAAAAAAATACTAGGGATGGATCTCCAAATGCAATCATCAAACGCAGTCATCAAATCTGACACACCCCCCCAGAAACATGCAAAGAATATAACACCTAACCAACATTCTCCAACTTGTTGTTTTCTTTTCATACATGGGGTCACATGATTACATAGTCAATAATCCATGGAAGTAATGCCCATTGTTTCTCTACACCAGGAGAACTTATTGGTGCTCATGGACTTTGCCAACGAATCTACAACATTCTTCAAAGTGTCAACCTTCTCCAGCAACACCTTCTTTTCTTCAACCAGGTCTCTCACAAAGTGATGCTAGAAATTAATAAGTTTTTTATTTGAATGATAATTTGGGTTATTAGCAAAGAATATTGCACTCTGACTATCACAATCGAATCTTACTACTTTTTGTACCAACCCAATACCTGAACACAATCTATGTAACCATATTTCTTCCTTGCATGCATGAGTGGTTGCCATGTATTTAGCTTCTGTAGTTGAGAGTGCCACTATAGCCTGTATTTTTCTCATCCAATTGATTGTTCCTCCAAATAGGTTAAACACATACCCACTTGTATATAGTTTGCAATCCATATCTCTATCCCAGTATGCATCAACAAACTCATGTATGTCCAACAATATGTCCAATCCTGGTCTTCTTTGGTAGCACAATCCATAACTATAAGTGCCACACAAATACCTGAAAAACCCTCTTTACTGTTGTCCAATGCTCCTTCCCTCTGTTTGACTTATACCTACTCAAAAATCTCACTACATGTGCAATTTCCGGCCTAGTACAGACTATTGCATACATCAAGTTGTCAACTGCACTAGCATATGGAACATGGGATATGACCTCTTCCTCTTCCTGTGTCTTGGGACATTGATCTGCAGATACTTTTACACCTACTGGAATAGGAACTTTTATCGGTTTACTTTCCTACAAATTAAAACTCTGTAATATATTCTCAACATATTTTCTCTGATTCAACCAGAATTTCATGTTTGCATGATCTCTTTTAATATCCATTCCCAGAATGAGGCTAGCAACATCGATATCCTTCATGTCAAATTTGTAGGATAGCTCCGATTTCACCTCCTTGATAACATCCATGTTATTTCCTACCAACAACATGTCATCGACATACAACACTACATAAATGAAGTGATTACCAACCTTCTTGGAATATAAGCAGTGATAAACCTTGCTTCTCACAAATCCCATTACAAGGATGTATGTGTCAAACTTTTGGTACCACATCCTAGGTGATTGCTTTAGACCATATAGTGACTTCTTTAGCTTACAAGCCAACACTTTGTTTATCTTCACTACAAATCCTTCCGGTTGCTTCATGTAGATTTATTCTTCCATATCCCCATGTAGGAATGTTATATTTGCATCCATATGTTCTACCTCAAAATCAAAAGCAACAACAACAGACTAAATAAATCTAATAGAAGTTAACTTGGAAATAGGAGAAAAAATTTCACCAAAGTCAATTCCCGCTACCTGAGAATAACCTTTTTCTACTAACCGAGATTTTTGTTTCTCCACTTTGCCTTTTGTATTTAACTTTTTCTTATACACCCATTTTCTACCAATGGCCTTTCTTCCAGTTGGCAACTCAAATAGACCACATGCCTCAATATTATCCAAGGCATCCATCTCTTCAACCATGTCCTTCTTCCAGAGTTTACTATCCTCTAAATCCATTGCTTCCATGACAGTTCTGGGATCATCATCAGTAATAGATAAAGCAAAATTAGCTTGAAAATCAGGTGGAATATACCTTTCTTGTTTTCTTCTTTCCCTCATTGATCTCCTTAATACCATAGTATGAGGTTCTTCTTATTCTTATTCATCTTCTTTTGTTGATTCCAATTTTGCATCATCCAATTCAAACTCTATTTTCTTAGGTTCTTATTGCATTGATAGGAATTCTTGTTTGGGAACATCTTTAACCTCTCTAAAAACAACATCATGGTTGTAAACAATCTTCTTAGTTTCTAGGTTCCAAAGCTCATAACCTTCCATACCATATTTATAACCAACAAACATACACTTTTTAGCTTTATTATCCAACTTACTCTTATTTTCCTCTAGAACATGTACATGAGAATCACAACCAAACACTCTGAGATGTTCAAGAGATGGTTTCTTACCATTCCATACCTCATGTGGATTTTTTTCCACCAGTGTTGATGAGGGTGATCTATTTACCAGGTAACATGAAGTACCCACTACCTCTGCCCAAAATTCATGTTCTAACTCCGCACCACTGAGCATGCTCTTTGCTTTTTCCATCAAAATTCTATTCATCCTTTCTGCAACCCCATTCTATTGAGGTGTGTATTGAATAGTCTTATTCCTTTCTATACCACACTTCTTACAAAACTCTTCAAATTCATTCCCACATAAGTCTCCATCATTATTTTTCCTCAACACCTTTATTTTCTTCTCTGTCTAATTTTCTAACAGAGCCTTAAACTTTTTAAATTTATCAAATACCTCATATTTATTCCTAAGAAATTAAATCCATGTGTTCCTTGACATATCATCTATGAATGAAACATAATACACATATTTACCTAGTGGTGGAACAAACGCATGTTCAAACAAATCATTGTGTGTGAACTCTAAGATCCCCTTTTCTATTGTAGCACCAGATGGGAATCAAGGATGATTTTAGGGGCTAAATTTCGCTCATGGGCTAATTTTCCATGGTTTTTCCCAAAACAATATTCACCATTCTAAAAATGATTTTCCCAAATTCTATAGGATAAAATTATTTTACCTTAAAAATCACCAAAAATTTATACAAACTATATAAAATCCTTAGAAATTTGAACATTTTTACAAAAACATCGCCAAACATTTATAGTTGGCATATGAAGGATTAGTAAGAATCGCCAAGGTTTCTATGTTTTAAAATAAATTTCCATCCTTAAAATCATCCCTGATGGGAATCTTACTCAATTATATTTACCATATATGCAATGTTCGCAAAAATCAAAATCCAGTGTGCAACTAGACATACCTTCAACCATACCTTTATTGTGTAGTGTTCGAAGGCCCTTTTCTACAATATGTCCCAATCTTTGATGCCACAACATGGTCTTCTTTCCATGGCCAGTATGGATAATGTCTTCTTTATTTCTCTACTCAGGTAGAATAAAACTGTTACACTCATCAATATAAGTTCTTCCCAATAACTTGTATATAGTTCCACACCAAACTCCCCTCATCAACACCATTTATCCTCATACCATCTTGCAAGTGCCCTTTCCCAGTAAAGTATCTGCACCTGCATCATCCAACTTACTTATAGATATTAGGCTCCTGGATAGATCTAGAATGTGTAGAACTCTAGGGAGTGTTATAATCCTTTTATATTTCAGCAAAAACTTAACCCTTCCACATCCCATGATTTTGGTTGTCGAGTCATCTCCTAGAAAGACAACACCACCATCATACTTTTCATATTCACTGAACCACTCCCTGTGAGGAGTCATATGAAATGATGCACCTGAGTCGATCAACCATACATAACAATTTGCATGTGTACCTGTAGATGCCAAGTAAGCATCACCTCCTTCTTATGTGGAGGTTTTCACCTCTGTAGAAGAGTTATCATCAAATCCATTTGCTTTATCAACATTCTTAGACCTGCAATCTTTCTTATAATACCTAGCTTTACCACATTTCCTCAAAGATTTTCCTAGGGATTTAGATATACCTTTAGATTTAGATATCCCCCTTAAATACTTAATTTTATTCCTATCTTTTGGATGACCTATTATAGATAAAGCATCTATGCTATGACTATCCATGTTTTTTCACCTCATCTCTTATGATAACAAGGATGAAACTACATCCTCATACTTCAAGGTAGATTAAGTGGTACTACCAATCACTACAACTAGATTATCCCAGGAGTCTAGCAAAGAACATAACAAAGTAATACACTTATCTTCTTCTACAAGCATAATACTAACAGATCCAAGTTGACTTAACAAAGTATTGAAGGAATTCAGATGTTGTAATACCCCTATTTTACCCATCTTGTAATTAATCATGATTGATAATTTCCATGCAATAAAATATAAACATTGTAAATGTTTTATTGTTTGAGTTAAAATGCCAACATATGACTATGGGGGTGAAGCCTTCAAATTATTGGCCATGATACCACTAGAGGAAAGAGTGAGGGAGCCTATTAGGGGGGGTTCATTATGCTAAGATGACCCAAATCCCCTTAATGCAATATTTAATTTGGAAAATAATGAGTTATTTCCCTTCCCTGGTTTCGATAAAAATAAGTTAATGAGAGGGGGGCGATATTTGAACAACTAACCACCCTCAATGAATAAGAGTATGGGAGATCTGTCTAAGGCAGTGAAAATTGTCGTTCAGAAGTAACCACATAGTACCATTTCTTGCAACCCATATTGACCCCATAGGTTCCTTCTGACAAAAGGAAAACAAGGGGACATATCAAGAACCTTCCCAAGTGTTTATAGGAAGGGAATGCACAAATGGGGGGGTCTAAGAAGAAGTTATGTAAAAGAGAACAAGGAGGGGAGTCTAGAGTCTAAGAGGATATTTTGGTTGCAAGACTCGTCTGAGGGTCCAGATACCAAACCTAAGCTAAGAGGCCGGGAGTTTGATGCTGGAAGGGGCATATGATAAACCTCAATAAGGAATGGGCTAGGTACGTTTGAGGATACTGTCACCAAGAGTGGAGTAGCATTCACATACCAGTATCCCTAAGAACATGAGAAAATTCCTTGGTGATATCATGGCCTAGAACGAGGGCGGCCTACTACCAAAGTTACAGAGCACGCAGAGCTTATGGTTGGGTGGAAAGGTGAATACCCATAGTTAGTTGGCTGGAGGAAATTTGTAACAGATGCGTATTCCCTTTACTCTATGTAATTTGATCAAAACCAAATGAATTATGTCTATAGTTGATATGAAATATAAATTTCTGGTTAATGTTTCTAATGTTGATTTCTTTGGCAAGTCCTTGAACTTGAAGTGATGGGAAAACTGTATGGATGGTTGTATCATTTTTTTGAATGGAGATCTTGAAAGGTATAAACCATATTCAGAAGGATAGTGGTAGAATTACTCTGAATCATGGAAAGGCCTCTACATAGTTGGAGAACCTTAACCCCTATGAAACCCTCTACCTTTTAAAAAACATTCGCAAGATGCAAATATTCATCAAAAATTATGAATAAAGATTGACTTAGCCCATTGGGGAAGAAGGAGAAGGCCAAGAAGGCCTAGTAATCCTTGGAAAAGAATTATAATATTTCCTAAAGTTCCTAAGTCCAAGACCAAACCATTTTCCTGTAGCATATGAATTGGGGATGATCTTAGTCATTGATTTTGTCGGACGTATAGATCTCAGCCCTTCATTTGGGAAGACATCTTCGTAAGGAAGACAAGTCTTTAAATGGGAAAAGAGTTGGAACTCGGGGTTCTGACGAAGATGGTGAAAAATCTGAGATAGAAGAGAACTGTCAAATCCACTGATAGGAGCCCCGATAAGATCTGGGTCATTGATGTCAGTGGCATTGTCATTGGGATTAGAAGTGTTATCACTAGAATTTCATTCGAAAATGGTTACAGGAATCCAACATCTTCAAACACCCATTAGTTCATCCATGGCCTAGAAAATGCATTTCCAAAGGGCACAAAACTATACAACTAGTTAAAAAACCAACATGCGCTCAAGATACAAAGGCAACGCACGCACATGTGACAGTCAAATAATGTTGGAAAAGTGCATATGCATCCGATGCACGACTATGGATGCAAAAATCCACGCACACCTCAGAACAACGCATTTATGATTTTGGCCGGCCTTCCACCCACTTCTGGTTCATCTCCCAAGTCGATTTGACACCCAAATCCGAGCTGAATCCGAGTGGGGGGTTGGTCAAAGACCTAAGGGTGCCCTAAAGAGCCCCTTGTTCACACTAAAGACTAGTTGAATAATGCCTCAAAGATTTGCTATAAAAAGAGGCCATGGGTGCACTATAATTTAAAGGAATTCATTTGTATTGTTATGTTGCCTATATTCTCTTGGAGGATTCTCTTTCCTCATCAAGAGCATACAAGAACCATTTCATTTGGCCATTCACATCACCTCTTGAGTGAATGAGCTTTGGCTTTCTTCACCATTTCCTTCTAGTTTGCTACTTGTAAGAAGAGCTTAATCATTGGGGGTTCAAGATCCCTCCCTTGGAGGAAGAGGGGACCCATAAGTCTCCATTTCTCTTTGGTGTTTTCCCACTAATACAACTTATCCATTGGTGGCATGAATGTTGTTTATTTTTGTTATATTTCCTTTATACACTCTAGTTTAGTTTCTTTTATTGTTATTAGTTTAGTTCTTGGTTTATTTCTTATGCTTGATGTTTCTAAATCTTGCATTCACTGTTGTCTTGTCCAACTAACCCAACTGGACTTGTAAGCATCCTTATTTTGCTCATTTAGGTGACGAAAGGGATGCAACAGATTGGTGACTCCACTGGGAAAAGTGTCAATTTCCTCCCCATTTGGGTTGATTGAGCAATTCCTTTTGGCTTATTTAACTTGCAGGAACCAGAACCGGCCCATGCCTGCCTGCAAAAAGCTGAATTCAAAGCTGAGCTGAGAGAATTTCATCCAAAATTTCCTTCACGGCCATGTAATAGAAAGTGCACGGATTTTTTAACCCATGGGCATGTCTTCCGAGCACGTGCTCCAAACCCATTGTGTTTCTCAGCGCACTGCACCAAAAATTCATTTTTAATTTGCACCTTTTCACCCAATGTGCCTCTGCCTACTCTGCGACCCGCGCATATGTCCATAAAATCATACATTGTAAGGGTTTTTTTGATATCTTGAAGGCCCGTAGCCTTTTTAAGTTTGATTCTATGCAGATTGTAATATGCACCACACTTAGATTCCCTCTCCACATGAAGTGTTAGTCAAAACATGGGCACTTAGGAGGTTAAAATCCATATTTAGCCTCTTTTTGCTTTCATTTTTGCCACATGGATGGCTTTCTTTAATTAAAGATAAGTTGGAATCATTCTATATCACAAATAGTTTCATTGGGACCAGAAATTGAACGTCAATCTTTGAGTATGCTCTTCTTGTTGGCAGGAATTGCAGCTTGCACAGTTTGCACGAGACTTGTTTTTGTCATTAATGTCAAACTTTAAAATGCCAAAGGGAGAGTTTGTTGGTCAGTTTTCACAGGCACCGTGGATCAGTTTGCACAGGCACAGCTTGAATTTCGGAGATCGTCAATTTTGGAGATCGTCACTCCGGGAGTTTCTATTTCGGCATTCCGGGAGTTTCTATTTTGGGATTTTTGCATGGTAAGAAAAAACTCCAACATCACAAAGTCCCGAATGCCGAAATACCAAAAGGGACACACGTCACATGATTTCAGGAGTTTCTATTTCAGGATTCCGGGAGTTTCTATTTTGGGATTCTGGGAGTTTCTATTTTGTGATTTTTGCATGGTAAGCAAAAACTTCAACATCACGAAGTCTCGAATGTCGAAATACCGAAACCACGACAGCCATCCATCTCGATGAATTATTAAGTCATATTCGTTGGATTAAGCATTGGGGGAGTAATATAAGAGTTGCATATGACCGTTGATCTATCCTTGAGAAGTTAACGAGAACCGTCTGATCTATGTCCACCAGATCAAATGTGAAGTCATCAGATCATTTTGGGGTTTGTGACTTGGAGTGTCGAAACACTTCATCACAGAAATGTCGAAACGTCGAAATGAAAAATGTCGAAACGTCGAAATGCAAAACGCCGAAAATTTCGAGGTTCGTGACTTGGAGTATTGAAAGAATTCATCACAAGAAATGCCAAAACGTTGAAATGTGAAACGCCGAAATACCTTTTTGGTGTAGGCAGTGGTTACCACCGATGGTCATGTGAGAGGGAGGAGCTAGCACGAAGTAAGCTCTATTTCAAGGTTTCGTAGCTTAAAGTGTCAAGACTCTTTGACATAGGATTGTCGAATTGCCGAAATGTTAAATGCAAAATGCATTTCAATTAAACTATGGTCACGGCCAATGGACATATGGGTTAGCACAAGTGGTTTTCCAAAGCGCTCAAGGGTTATTCTGTGCTGAAAAATTAAAACAGATGTATGTTCATCGAATGGTGTTGGTTAAATGTTTAAACTGATCATGTGGATATTGTTTGTCTTGAAGCCTTGACCAATAAGAACTATTGTAAGGAAGTTATTCAGTTATTGTAACTGATTCTTTGAAGCCTAAGGGTTCGATTGTACACGATGATGATACAAGAAGATATATAAAGTGAATGTTGCAAGAAAAGAAAAGAAAAAAAAGGTATTATGGGAGATATATGGCTCTGTAAAATTTGAGGAAGAGAAAAGACAGAGGAGGGAAGACACATACACAGATTGATAAATCTAAGTGGTCTAGTCAAGAATGAATTATGCAGAGAGGATTTGAATGCTTAATATTTGACAGAGAAGATAAAGAGTTGGTTTGCAGGTTCTTAGTGACAGAGAATGATTTCAGGGTGGTAGGGAGGAGAAAGGGGAGACTGTAAAAGTCTCATGTACAAGTTGGTGCTTGTACATCTGGGAGTTGTAGCTTCCATTTAGTAGGTGCTGAAGAAATAGAGGTAGCAACCTCATATGGGTTGTAGCTCAGATAAAATAAGAACGTAAAGAGGATTTGGAGCTTGCCTTTCATTCATAAGAAGAAGAGGTTTTTCCCTTTTGGGTTTCCTCATGAAAAATCATTGTGTCACTGTTTCATTTATGTGATTGTATATTTATTGGTTAAATGTATTACTGCAAGTTAAATGTTAAAGGCATGATTTATTGATTAATAAGTAATCTTCTTATAAAATGAAAGAAATTTTATACAACCGATTCACCCCCCCCCCCCTCACTTGACTTATCATGTACAACAATTGGTATCAGAGCAGGTTACTTCAAGATATCAGTTTAACCACTAGAATTTTTTGATCATTCATAATGGATAAGAAGTCAAAATTTACAAAACATGGATTGCCTTTGTTTGATGGTCATAATTATTCTTTTTGGAGTATCAAGATGAAGTTGTTTTTACA
>JZKD02S0445110.1:1556869-1567644 GCA_000966675.3 Picea glauca | reverse complement strand
CTCTTACATTTATTATATCTAGTTACCCATTTATTATATCTAACTACCATAGTGGGCCTTATTTAATAATATAGTGGACCTAGTCCACCTTACATTGAATGACCTCCACTATTATTACTATGGGCCCTCTAGACCCCCCCCACTACCTCTCTAGCTACCTTACATAATGATACCGTGGAGGTGCAGTCAAAGGTGAACCATGACGGGATTACATGGAAGTCTGTTATGGGGAAGTTAGTAAAATGAGGAGAAGGAGAATTTGGCTAATTCTCGGAAATGAAAAGACTATGAGGACTCCCAGACCTAGGGGGTGAAAATAAAATGAGTGTCAAAGTGTTAGAGGGGGCTATGATGAGGATCAATCATGTGGGAGAGAGTGCTACCGGTTGACAGTACTGAAATACAATAGAGGTGTGAGTATTGCAGAGCCGGATGGGGGGACCTTAGAGGCAAATATCAGACGGTGTGACTGGGAGATGAAATTGATATTCAGAGGGAAAGATTACATGCCAGTAGTGATCATATACCTAAAAGGGTTGTTATGGTGGGTGATGACCAAGTACCTACAGACATAAAAAACCAAATACCCGCCATGAATGATACCTGAAAGTAAAGAATATATAACCGTTATTTGCGAATTTTGAACATGAACATGCGTACCTAAGTGGGATGTGAGACAAATACTCCCCGAAGGCCAAGGATGGATGGTGGCCCAAGGAATGTGACTGTGTAGGTGGAGGGCTTCTGGTCCCGTGGCTGAAGATGGATCGGAAAATGGACGCTCGAAGCTCCCAAAATTGAGTATGGAAGTTTGGAAAAAGGGACTATATATAGTTGTAGGCCCACATTGCCACCTCATTTGTACCTGCTTCTGTAGTGGATTAACAAGAGGTTTAAGGAGATATTTGGAGATTCTGGGAGATCGAGCCAGCCGATTCAGGATCAACGAATTTCATGTTAGTGGTCGTATCCTCCTGCACAATAGTTAGGGTTTCATTTTTTGGGTAGGGCATGTACGAATGGTCGTACAAGGGGGTTTTGTGAGGGTGGTCCCCCTGAGTGTCTCTGTATATGTATTTTTGTATTTCTAGGGGCTTTTGATCCCATTTTTTATATGGTGTTGGGACACCAATTTTGTATTTATAGGGGTGAGGTGGTTCACCTACCTACAGATGTTGTACATGTACTATTTTTTGTAAACATTGATGGTACATTGACCAATATATATATATATATATATATATATATATATATATATATATATATATATATGGATATATATTTTGGGATTTTTGTGATGTTCACATGTGTTGATGTTTTTTGGATATGACGTCTAATTTATATGCTGTGACAAACTTTGGATGAGTTATTTATGTGTAATGGTAAGTTGATGGGAGAAATGCCAATCTAACACTAGGTTAGCCATATTATCTACTATTTGATTGCATTGTCTTGGAATATGTGCAAATGTGATTGAATCAAAATGTCAACATAAAAGTCTAACTTACAGGTATTTGCGGAAGAGGCAAGGATCGCGGACACGGTACACATTGTTGAGTTGGAGGAAAACGAGTTGGGAATCGAGTAAGATGATAAGGTGACGAATACGGTGGTGACTGGCCTCGGCAAGGAGGCCAATGACGGCTATGTATTCATCTTGGTTGTTGGTTGTGGAGCCCAGGAATATGCCATTGGAGTGGAGAAGGTCATGTGAGGGAGTATAGAGGGCCCAAGCGACCCAAGTGAGATTCTATGTCCAACGGCTAGCTCTGTCAGCATAACCGATGTGGTAGGCCGATGGAGGAGGCATCTGTCAATAACACAAATGATAGATTAGACGCAAGGCTTGAAGGAAAAAGAAGATTAAAAACTCTATAAAAAGTGTACAAAAAAGAAAAATCCTAGTGTAGAATGGCTATGCTCAGGCATAAAATTTCTTTAAGTACAACCCATTGATGGGTTCTTTGAGAGGATGGCCTTCGGGGGAGGCTAGGATGTAGGTGCCTTTTGTGAGGCAATGTTGGATGATGTAAGTTCCATGCCATAATGACTCGAATTTTCCATGGTCGAGGGTATCGTGAGCGATATCGTAAGTGAGGATGAGGTCGCCTTCGGTGAATGAGCAAAGGTTGACATGGCGATTGAAGGTGGCCTTCGATCATTTTTTGGCTGCCTCATTGTTCTGTAATGAAGACCGATGGTCTTCATCCAACAAATCTAAGTTCAAAAAATGATGCTCCATTGGAGCAGTGTCGGGTAATATCTCAATAGTGGTGCGTAAGGTGGGAATTTCGCAGTCAATGGGGAGAGTGGCCTCGTCCCCATGGACGAGAAGAAATGGTGTGAAACCAATGGAAGTTTTAACTACCGTGCGATTAAACCATAACAAGGAGAACAACATATGGTGCCTATTGGTCTTATGTTTTTTAATCGTGCACTACAACATGGTTTTGAGGACCTTGTTGACCACCTCTAACTGTCCGTTGGACCGAGGGTAGTATGGGGAGGTGAACTTGTGGGAGAAGCCTAACCTGGAGGAGGGTTCAATGAAAATCTCATTCTTGAAGTGTTTCCTGTGATCAGAGACTAACTGTAGGTGGACTCCAAAGAGGAAGATGACATGGTTAAAGAAAAAATGCACTGTAGTGTTAGAGGTGTTGTTGAAGGTGGGCATGGCTTCAACCCATTTGGTGAAATAATCGAATGGCACGATGATGTATTTGTGTCCATTTCTAGATGGATGGTTGCAAGTCATGAAGTCTATGCCCCATTTGTAAAAGGGGCCAACAATAATGACTGGGTGGAGAAGAGAAGGTGGTTCTCTCGCTTTGTTGGCATATAGATGACATTTGTCACATCGCTTCACAGCATGAATGCAATCATAAGACAATGTGGGCCAAAAATAGCTAGCTCGAATGATTTTCTGGGTAGTGGACATTCCAGAGAGGTGACCGCCGCAGGTGCCTCTCTGGCAATCATTCAAGACTCTATCTTCTTCGTCAATAGTCAAACATCGATGAAGTATGGTGTTGATCCCTCGTCGATATAATATATCACTGATAAGGAGGTAACGAGGGGCCTGGTGTCGAATACGTCGATGATCGTCCTTGGAGAGGTGGTTTCCGAATTTCTTTGTTCGGAGGTAGATGAGGAGATCACCATACCAAGGATCATATGAAGGGATGAAAAGGAGATGTTCATCAAGGAAGTTGGTATTGATGGGAGAGATAGTAGTATTGGAAGGAAATGTCATAATGAGTTCGACAAGGATGAGGGATTTCTTGCTCTTGGGTGTTGAAAATTCGAGGTCGTACTTCTAAAGGATGACTATCCATCGGGAAAATTTGCCATTAATTTGTTGGTGATTGAGTAAGTATTGCATGGGGTTGGAATATGCTATGACCTTTGTAGTTTGAAGTAGGATGTAATGGCGCAATTTTTGGACTGCAAGGACAAATGCAAGGGTGAGTTTCTCTTAGTGATTGTATTTCAAGGGTGGCCCTGAAAGGTTTTTACTAACAAAGTAAATGACATTCTCCTAGTCGTCATCCCCTAATTGGAAGAGAACTCCTGCTATAGAGACGGTTGAGGTCGATAAGTGGAGGATATAGTTGCGGTCATAGTTGGGTGGGCTACTCAATGGGGCATTGGAGAGGGCCGCTTTGAGATCATCAAAATCGGTTTAGGCATGTTCATCCCATTGGAATGGGATATCATGACGTAAGAGGTGAAGGAAACCATGTGCCCGAGTGGTGTAATCAGGGACAAAGTGGCGTAAAAAATTAGCTTTTCCTTGTAAGCTTTGCAGATGGCACAAATTTCAAGGGGGGGGGATTTTCTGTGATATCTTGGACCTTGAGGGGGTTCACCGTGATGCCGTGTTGGGAGACGATGAACCCAAGGAGGTGTCCAGTGGTGATGCAAAATATGCACTTGAGAGGGTTCAAATGGATATGGTACCGACGACACCTTTGAAAGACAATGTGTAAGTCATCAAGATGTTGAGTTCGTTTCTTGGATTGAGCAGTGAGATTGTCCAAGTAGGCTAGGATGATTTGAGCCAGATCATGAAAGATGTATGTCATGGCACATTGAAAAGTGGCACCAACGTTCTTGAGGCCAAAAGGCATGACACAATATGGAAAAGTACCCCAAGGGGTAGTGAATGTGGTTTTGTATTGATCGGCTAGGTGGATCTAAAATTGGTTGTAGCCAGAGAAACCGTCCATGAAGGCCAAAGCCTCGTGGTTGGCACAATCATCGATAATTTGGTCGATAAAGGGAGTTGGATAATTGGCTTTGGGACAAGCATGATTGAGATCGTGAAAGTCCGTACAGATGCAGATAATGCCATGTTTTTTGTTAACAGGGACGAGGTTGGAGACCCATGACGTATATGCGATGGGGTATATGAACCCTGCAATGCGTAATTTGTCAATATCGACTTTGATGGATGCTGCATTGGATAGGTGTAGTGGACACTTCTTTTGTCATACAGGTGTGATATCAGGACAAGTGTCTATACGATGTTTGACAACAGACGGATCAAGGTCGGGCATCTCTGTGTATGACCAGGAAAAAATATCTTGATATTCTTGAAAGATACATTTGTAAGCTATGAGTTCTTCAGGAGAGCATGTGGCACCGATGATTGACGGTGGGGGAAATGTTGGCCATGTTGCCTTCTTCAAAAGCATTGCAGGCAGAGATAAGATTATTGAACCAATCTATATGCCCTGAGGGGAGAAAATCCTTGGTTTCGATTGCGTATATGGGGTTTTGTCTGGGAAGCGTAAAGGATTCCTATGAAAGAAAGAGCGCTTTGTGATGGAGTGGATCCCATGGGAAATCAAGTGTAGTTAACTCCTCAAGGATGTCTTCATTGCATTGGAACTGTCGAGAATATAAGGGATCCAGAGAAATAACATTAGTGACTGTCACCATGTTTTTACCTTCTGGTGAGGAAGTAGGGGAAATGACGAAAGAGGGTTGTGAGGGTTCGTTCGACATAAACCAAATATTGAGATACTGTGGGTTGAAAATGGTAGTCGGGTGTAAAATTTCCGTGGGGAAATGAATGGGAGAATTGGGGGGATTTGGGAGAAAATCCTCCTTGAGACTATCTATGAACGAGGGAGGAGTGGGAAGTGCCTCAGGTTCGAGGGAAAATATATAAACCATATTCGGAGAGGGATTAGGGGGGACTACTGGTGTCACCGGAGGTGGGGTGATGGTAGGATTGGGAAGAAGGGCCAATTGGCGATGCCTATATTCAATGATCGTAGGAAACTGATATGTGAAGTGATAAAGTGATTCACATAGAGAGCAAGGACATCGCATACGTTCATTGAATGAGGTCGTGACATAGTGTATGTTAGTGACATGTGTATGAGATGATGCAGATGGGAGGGGTTCTTGCTGAAAGATCTAGCGTATGACTACTAGAGTCTGCCAAAAGTGAGGTAGCACAGGGAAATGGTGGGTGTAATGGCCGTATTCTAAACAAATGGCACATGAAAATTTGGTTCGTAGGCCTTTGCCTCCTCTAGGGGATGTAATGGTCGAATTAGGTGAACTGGATGAAACGACGGGTGATGTCGTCGCTCGAGGGAGTTTAATTAAATTGCACAGCTCGGGGAGAGATGAACGTTTATTGGTGGGGTGTCTGTCTTTCTCGCATAGTGCACAAGGAGGTTGAACTCAGGGTGGAAGTGGGGTGGTGGGATATTTCTTCTTCCGTCTACCCCCAATTGTAGTAATGGTGCTAGTGAGTGGGGGTGCGGGTGGTGTGGTGGGAGTAAGTATTGGGATCTGCATTGGGATTCCTTTAGTTTAGGGAGGGAGGGATGGTTGAGGGACCATTGCAGGTGGATGTAGATACCATACTGGAATTTCTAGCACCATATTGTGAAGGGTAAGCATTGCAGCTACCTGGAAAGCTTGTATGCCCGGTGTGGGGTAAAAGAAGGGGATTTGAGTAATGGCATGGGGGACTGTCTCCCAAACTGGGATATGGCCCTGGGGGAGGGTGTAATCGAGAATAGGGGGAGCTGGAGGGTTCTCAAGGGATGCTTGAGGAAGGATCTCTGTGATGAGTGGGACATTAGATAGTAAGAAATCTTCTGTGTGAGGAAGGTATCTCCATTTTCTATTCCATTGGATTATATGACACACACTTGTGATGAGGGATGTATTAGTGGAGGTGATCCATTGTATGTCCCTAGAAAGGATGGGTCTTTGAAAATTATGGGACCCATTTCGATGAGTGGGTATGCCTCAAGATTAGTGTGAATAAAGGGTAGGATATTATCGATGTTGGAGGAAGGGTTGGGCTCGTAATGTGACACTTGCTCAATAGTGACGATCTTCTCATTGTGTGGGAACATCATTGTGAGAAACACAGAAGAGGCCACAACCTTCATCGCATACATGTAGCTACGCCCAAACAAAATGTTGTAATTGAGTGGAGCATCGATAACTTCAATGTAAACGAGGATAGTCTTTCCCCCAAGGTCAACAGGGACATGTAGAAAGAGCCCTTCTAGAGAGGATGGTCATTCATCATAAGATCTAAGAGTGATGGTGGATGGTATGAGCTCGGGGGAGCCCAGTTTCTACCATATAGTTTTGGACATGATGCATGTGGATGCACCCTCATCAGTGATGCAGTGGTGAACTGTGATGTTCCAGATTTTAACCGGTATTTGGAAAGTGACCAAAGCGGGGAGACAGGGTTCCCCACTATCAAGATCAAAGGTTATGAGGTGAGTATCAGCTGGGTTGACTGCCCCCAGGGAAGAAAGTAATGAATTTTGTTGAGTAGGATAGGTTTGAAGGACTTCTAAAACTAACATGGTAGCATGGGATTGGGCCAAGTCATCGACCAGACTATAATTGTGTGCCACCCTAGCCTGAGGGTTGTTGACATTTTGTCCTAATGGGATGCGAGGAATACGAAGGGGTGGTTCAGTATTAGGGAAAGGAATCATCAAAGGTGGTCCAGTTGTGACTGTGGCTACTTCCAAGGTAGTGGGAGTGGAGTCAGGGGGTATGCTATATTGACAACTGGGAATTTGTAGAAGGACTTCTTCCTCACTAGTGAGGAGGATAGTGCGATCTGTAGGAGTGCCTAGGTTTGGATACTATCCCATCTGTGGTGGGGGCAGATGCATCTCTGTTGGGTGTTCATCACCCCTTGGTGTGGAATGGGGTTTTGTAGTACGATAGGGGGTGATTGCTATACATATTATGGTGGGGCCTATTGGGGGGAAGGTGGTGTTGGGGGACGTGGTCCATTTCCAGATTCTTTCATCCATTTAAAGTCAGTAATTTGAGGGAAATGGTGAGTATAATGGCCATACTCACCACAAAGGGCACAAGGGAAGTTTATCCGAAGATTTTTGTTGTTCTTCCCTTGGCGTTTGTTGTTATTTCCCCCTTGGGGGTTCTGGTTCTCGTGATTCTAGTTGCCCCCAATAGATTGGTTCTGTTGGGGGTGGTTCTGGTTCCCTCCTGGTCCTAGATTATTATTGTTTTAGTTTTTTCCTTTCTTTTTGGCATGGTTCGACTGATGGGTCGGATTTTTTGTATTCAACTATTCAAAATTTTGATATTGTTGAACGAGAGAGGGCTGAATGAAGTTAACCCCAGTGTGTGGGTGTCCTTATGGTGGAGCCATGGATTATGGAGGGCCAGGAAATGGAAAGTACATATTATTTGGTGGCAATAGTCCATAGGGGTACCCGAACTTGGTTGGGCTATTAGGCATACTATGGGTGCTAACGGTGGTCCACCGATGGGTGGAGGAAGGGCAACATGGTATGGTTGTTGATAAGGGGAAGGAGGATAATAAGGAGGTCTGCCATATGATGATGGATATTGAGGTGTTCCATACATAGGTGGTTCTTGGAGGTGTGAATTGTGTTGTGTAGTGGTACCAATCAATCCATTCACTGAGTGAGACATCCCAGGTTTGTCCTGGCCAAATGGCATGGGTCTTGAGGCGTCAGGTAGTACTATATATAAGTATCCTGACTGTGAATAAATGAGTTTGAACTATTGAGCCTTGCTGATGGCTTCTTCTTCAGATTGGGGGAAGGTGGCGGCCACATCCTTGGCAAGGAGGGAAATGAGTGATTTGAGAAACCAATTGAGGCATTGTTGCTTGATGGCTTCTTCTTTGCATAGATTATGTCGCCAATGCCATTCGTGAATGTGGTCAGCGATGTGTGTAGCAGAGGTTTGTTTAAATTTTGAGAGTGGTTCGATACCATTTTCATGACGGATTGGTAGTTGAAAGAAGGTAAAAAATGCTTTGGCCAAAGATTCAAAGGTCACATAGGACTCATATTTTTCTTCTACATACCATTTGGCTGATGGGCCAGTGAGTGTGTGTTGGAATAATATCAATTGGATAGAGTTGTCCATGATGTTGTTTGAAGAGAACCATAAGTGGAAGGTCATGATAAGGTTGGCCAGGTCCTCTCCCACTTTTCCTTCAAACTTGGGAATGTATGAAGGTAGTTTGGTAGGCATTGTAGGCCATGTGGGGTCATGAAATATTGGATCATTGGTGAGCTTAATTAGATACAGTATGTTGAGGAAAGCCAAGTGTGGCATTTGAGGTGGTGGTGGAGGACTAACTCCAGCCATGGTGTGAGCTTTTTGGGTACCTAACCCTTGAGAGGGGCTAGGTGGGATTGTACTTCCTCTTGGGGAAGAGGTGTGCCCCCCGCTTCCTTGTAAAGGAAAGTGAGTGGATGGTTGACCTTGGGAAGTGGACCCAAGTAAAGTGGAACTGAGCAAAGTGGATCCCAAGATGGTAGCACTCACAAGAGTGTGAGAAGGTGGAGCCGATGAGTTGGCAAGACTAGGAACTCCCCCTAGACTGGGAGGGATATTTATCAAGCGTCTGGAATGATAGGGATTATGTGGTTCCCTATGATGTCTGAATAGAAAAGTGGATGTGTTCAAATGGTGATGAGAGCAATAAATGAACAAGATTTTTTTTTATGATTTTTTGGACATTCACAATAGATCTCACAATTGCATGTAATCACAAGAGCATCATACATAAATCAATTGATAAAGAAGCATACATGTGGGTAGGTAGGTTTTTTCCATGTGGGAGAAAAAAGAAAACAAATGCTCTTGTCCTAAAAGACATAACGTTCTTCCTCTCGAATAACAATGGACCTTCCAATAGCACTCGATAGTGGGGTCTGAATCCACCGTAAGAGAAACTAGTGAAGGATGAAGTAATCAGTTATAATGAGGGGTAGAGGGTGCATATCCCGAAAGAGTTGGTGATATTTCCTAATAGACACACAAAATCCAATCAAGGTGCAATTGAAACCCACAATTTCCACCTGGGCAGATGTCCTAAAATTTTGGTCACTAGGTACCTCGGTCAAAGTGTGGAATTTTCATTTTCGGCCTAAGAAATGGGTCACGTACTGGATCCCATCCAAGAGGTGGGTGCCTCAAGGGGGGATGCACATAACAACCGGACCTCAGCCTTCGATCCTTCATGGGTATCTCCCTGCCTTATGGTGTTTGACAACTTCTACTATTTGAAGATGTAAGAACTAGATAACAGGGAGTTATTTGGATTCCTATCCCTGAGATCTTACCTAGACTAAAAATTTCTTTTGGCACCTCCTATGGAGGAAAACTTAGTGAGTTTTTAGAAAAAAAATTAGATGTGGTTGTTTGAGAGATTGGGGGTGTGAACCAAACTCATTGAAATTAAGTGGGAGTGGATAGTCTCTTCAAGAAAAGGGGTGGGGCGTTTCTAGATGAAACTTACTTCAACCTCCACTATTTTCTAGATGAAGCTATGTGAGTGAGTAGTGACTTCATGTGTGAACAAGTGAAAGTGTGCCAAATTTCTTAATAAGTTAGGTGTCACCTTGCTGCATGTGGACTTCGTGTGGTCCTTACAAGTCTTGATTACCTAATTTACTAAATTCCATTGGTACAACCTTGCGAAATTCTAAAGTCCCTAGAGAACTAGCATGTGGACATATGGGTCCTTACCAATCCTTTAACTCCCTAGTGTGATTTAATATAAGAAATCTTCAACAACTATCCTAGATTGTGGACATGTGGGCATGTATGGGCCCATTACAAAACCTTTAAACTTCCCTAGTGATTTAATCTAAGAAAGTAAATTAAAAACTATCCTATTCTTTGTAGCATATGGGCATGTATGGGTCCATTACAATTTTAAGATGTGTTTGGAAAGAAACTAAGAGGAGTCCTGAGGGGGATGTTGTCCTCTCCTAAATATTTTTTATTTAAGGGAGATGAAATGTTCCCTCAATCATTTTTCTGATTCTCAAGATCACTTTATGGTGTGAGAGAAGTGTTGACAGGATAAGTCAACTGAGAGGGATGGGGGGGGGGTGAATCAGTTGTATAAAATTTCTTTATTTTTATAAGAAGATTACTTATTAATCAATAAATCATGCCTTTAACATTTAACTTGCAGTAATACATTTAACCAATAAATATACAATCACATAAATGAAACAGTGACATAGTGATTTTTCATGAGAAAACCCAAAAGGGAAAAACCTCTTCTTCTTATGAATGAAATGCAAGCTCCAACTCCTCTTTCATTCTTATTTTATCTGAGCTACAACCCAGATGAGGCTGCTACTTCTATATGATTGTAGCTTAGCACTCTTTACCTTAGTGTCTCCTTCATATACATTTTTCAATTTATCCCATATTTCTTTTGCTGATGCACAATGCATAACTTTAACAAATTC
>JZKD02S0445110.1:1495893-1549120 GCA_000966675.3 Picea glauca | reverse complement strand
GTGCCCCGAATATTTTTTTTGGCGTTTTTTGCTATTTTAGCATTTTTCGGTATTTTTAGTGGTTTTCTAAATTAATCTTGGATTAAGGGATTAGGGTTTTGTTATTTGTTGAATACCTAAAATTTTGTATATATTGTATTTTGAATGGTATAATTAATACAATGAAGAGTTGAGAGGTGCGACACCAAGGAAGGCTGGTTTTCTCCCTATTAAGGGTTTCCAATGTAAGTCTTTGTGCAATATGTGCATGAAACATTGATTAATTTATGTTTTTCTTAAGAATATGTATGCATTTCTTTACTTCAAAGGTTTAAAACTTAAACTGATGCCCCTATAGAGTCTTCTGCTAAACCATCGCTTTGTTTCCATTATTACTTCCCTATTTTAACTACTTCAACTACTTTCATTTTAGTCTCTTTGATCAAGAGGAATTAAGGATTCTTATATTTAATAATATCCTTGACAATCAAGACCTTCAGGTCAATACTGAGACCCCTAAAAATACATGATACTAAAATCATTGTTTGGATTTGGCAGTCCCTCCTTTGGGAGGTTCATTACTACCTTGAACATTATGGGTTTTAGAACCACCCATAATTTTTACTATGGTTTGTTGCGATCCCATCTGAATTTCTTTTCTTTCTCATTCCTCTCCTTTTGTGCAAAGATCCTTCCTACTCGAACTTCTCAACAAGTTATCCTCTAATGCTTTGTCTTCCATTCCCTCATATTGAGAGGCTTCCACTTCTATTCTATCTCTTTCTTAGGAAACACCACTTCAACATCTTTGAAATTATTCATGTCATCTGTAACATACCCAACTCCCTTGTTCAGTCTCACTACTACCATTTCTACTAACATATTGATTTAAATGCATAAACATAAACATCATGACATACAAACATGCTATTATCATGAATAATTTAAAAACGAGAATGTATCCATTTCAACATTCACATCAGACATTAAACACACACAATAACATTCATATATATATAAATTACATAGTAAATGCAACATTCTATCACAATATTAAATAATAAATAACACAATGATCAAAACACATCTTTTAAAACATTTTACACAACAGATTGTAGAAAAAGGATGTTCCTCCCAACCGTAATCTCTATTGCACCAATTCTCTCTACAATAGGCCATACTTGAGATGGGGAAATGATTCCACAAGGACATACATGATCCTACCGGTGTCTACAACCACTATAACAACTCAAATACCCACTATAACAACATTCCAAACACCCAAATCTCTTCCCTATCAGTCTGCAAAACCCAAGGGATGGCATTTCCTTCTTTGGACCATAGTCTCTTAGACAATCTCCATCCCCTCTAGGGCTCTAGAATAGACCATCTAGGAATCTCTCCACTGGGGGCTCCAGGAAATCCTACTGCAAAAATAGTGCTCACACAACATATACAAATTCTCTTTCGGTAATTTCCTCAACATGAATCATTTATAGGCATACGAACCTCCACAACACTATTACCATATCTAGTAAGCTATCTTCCATACCCACTATGGCTGGCCACTCCTTCCCATCACTCAATTATGTTTTTCATCACTTCTTGCTAACTATAAAAACTACTCTCTTTCCTACTTAAAGATTCTCGTTGTCTCGTGATTTCCTAACTCTTACTCTTCCCCCAAGGATGATTACACTCAACCCATGTTTTCATAACTTAGTGGAATGACTTCCTCACCCAACCCCTTACATGAATTCAATTATTTGAATGTTTAATAAGTCAAAGGGATAAATGTCTAAATGAAAAATTGATTAATGAAAATGTCTTAAGACTCAAGGCATAAGGAAACCCATCAAAACCCCAATTAATCCCCCTCTCTTGTGGAATCATATCCCCCCATTACTCTAGTCCTTACCCATCTACAATAGGTGGTGTATTAAATTTTATTATTTTCCAATGTAAAATGTTTACATATTACATCGCTTGGCCTGTGGCCATTCATAATACTTACAAATATACAATGCTACATAGGGGATCAAAGTTGGGATGTTACATCATTGAATCTTGATCCCCACCCAGAATTTTGTTTCTTCATCGATAAGGGTTTCATCTCCAAAAATATACCCCTATTTCCATGTATGGTCAACTGACTCATTCCTTTCCTCTTTCGGAAGATATGATTTTGTTTGGACTAAAGAGGGCACCCCCAACAATTTTTTCTTTCCCTCTTATTGTTATTTCTCCTTCTTTTCCACATATGGTTTGTTGGAACATCACGTTATTATGGTTCATCAAACTTCTCTTGGAATTAGTCAATCGGGTGGTCAATATACATCTTGAAAAAGTTGGTTAAGCGATCGACCAGATATCAACATCATTCGATCGAGTAGTTGACAAGCCTGTCGGTTGGATAATCGACCGGTAGTCAAAGACACCCGGTCGATGGATTGACCAGTTGAGAAATCGACTATGAGTTGGACACATGGATTTTTGGGTCGATCATCCTTGTTGAGTTGACTTGAGAACACTAATTTGACGGAGTCAACTCAAACCACCGACGGTTATATGTGAACAAGATCCTCCCTATTTCAAGGACGTTGGTTAGATATTGAAGATATAAATAGAAAACTTGATGGGTCATTATCATCATGCTGATATCAGTGTTGTGTATAAGATCTCCAATATGTATTGTGATGTTTTGATCACAATGCATTATGCTTAAGTGTTGTAACGATGTCTTTAGACACCACCTTCTATCTTCGAAAAATTGTTACCTCTTTGATTATCTACAATTTTATTTGTCTATTTTGTATCATGTTACACCCAATATCTAACATGGTATCATAGAAGATGGTTTGAAACCTTTGGCATGTTTATAGGCAGGTGTGCTTGTCATTGATTGCAAGATCATAGTATGCAGTGATGGAAAAACAGGGACAACATAAGCTCAGAAGAGATAGTGCCGAGGTGCACGAAGAGTGCAAGCGTGTGCTTGTTTATTTGATGGCAAATAGGTAGGAAAGGAAGATCAACAACACAGGGTAATTGCATGGAAATATTAGAAGCATAAACTCCATTTTGGAGTTTCAGATACTGAGCATTGGAGGAGTCAAGGAAGAAACTCACGAAAAGAATGTCGAAACGATCAAATGCGAAACGCCGGAATACATTGACCCAACTCCATTTTGGATTTTCAGATACCGAGAGATTGAGAAGTCAAGAGTCGAGACTCTTCAACATAGGAGTCTCGGAGTTGCGAAATCCGGAATCCCAAAATCCCAAAAGAGGCACATCAACAAGAGTTTTGTAGACCAGGAAATAACTCCATTTTGGAGTCTTGGATACCGAGAGTTGAAGTGTCAAAACACTTCACCACAGGAGTGCCGAAATGACGAAACGGCAAAATGCGAAACGTCAAAATTCTGAAATAGGCACATAAACAAAGAGTTTTGCAGACTGGGAAATAACTCCATTTCGAAGTTTCATATACCGGGAGTTGGAAGAGTCAAGACTCTTCATCATCAGGAGTCCTGGAATCGCAAAATGCGAAAGGCCAAAATCCAGGAAGAAGGAGGATAGTTTTGGATACCGGGAGTTGGAAGAGTCAAGACTCTTCATCATCAGGAATCCCAGAATCGTGAAATGTGAAACTCTGAAATCCTGAAAATAGGAGGACATTTTCGGATACCGAGAGTTGGAAGAGTCAAGACTCTTCATCATAAGGAGTCCTGGAATAGTGAAATGTGAAACGTCGAAATCCTGAAAGCAGGAGGAAAGTTTCGGATACCGGGAGATGGAGGAATCAAGACCCGAGACTCTTCATCATAGAAGTCTCGAAGTGCCGAAACGCAAAATTGCGAAATGCAGTTTTGAATAGGGCTGTGGTCACAACCGGTAGTCACATTGTCGAAGAGATGTAGAGAAGAGATCGAAGAGTTAAGCTCCTTTTTCAGAGTTTTGGGGATCATGACTTGGAGAGTCGAGATGCCTCACAACAGGAACTCGCAACATGTGAAATCATGAGGTGGCGAAAAGAGAAATGCCGAAATGATCGAAGCTAGTCCAACTAAGATCCTTGTTTTTTCAGAGTTTCGGGGATTGTGAAAATGAGTGTCAAGATAAATATTCACCATAGGAATACCGAAAGGATGAATGCGAAATGAGGAAATATCGATGTAGGCGGTGGTCACCACCAATGGTCGCATAAGTGGAAGGAGCTAGCATAGCTAGGCTCCATTTCAAGGTTCGCTCTGTAACTGCTAGAAATCACTGATGGTTTCTGCCAGAGGACTCGAAGATACTTCAGTGTGATTGCCAAAGGAATTGAAGAGTCTCAAGGCATCTACCAGTGGAATGAAGACTGTTCATAGAGGTGATTGACAGATGGAAGAGCGTTGAAGCCTGTAACTGCAACAGAGAGGTTGAGCTCGACTGTAACAGAGAAGATGAAGAGTTTTGAATGCTAAAGAGGTGAAGGAATCTTGGCATAACACCCATTGATGATGGACAAATGGATTTCACTACCAGAGAAGATGAAGAGTTGCTATGATGATTAGGCAGAGAACTCGACATGGGAAGATCATGCAGAAGCACGGTGAGATAGCATGCACAAGGTGCACATAGACTATAAGTATGTTGAACAAAGATGAGATGAGGGTTGTTGTTGGTGGAGAGAATTTCAGGCATAGAGAAGGAGGAGTGTGCAGTAGCTGAAATACAGAGAAGAGGAATGGTGCATTGAATGTAAATGGCGCACAGAGCATAAAAGGAAAAAGCACAGAAAGTGCAAGGATGTGTGCAGAAAGACAGTGAGACAGTAAAGGAAGGCTGAGGTTCTCTTGTATAGAAAAACAAAAGATCAAAAAGTGCAAGAAGATGCAGACAGAGAGACACTGATACAGGAGAGCAGAGCAGCATAACATAACAGTGATAAGTCTGGTAAGCCAATGACAAATATTGTATCACTATGATAAATTTACATATAGAAAATATTTATATTCCAGGGTGGTAGGGAGGTGCTAGGGAGGATTGTTGTCCTCAGAGGTTCAAGTGTGTGCTTGAACACAGGGAGTTGTAGCTTCCATCTGGTTGCATCCATAGAAACCAGGGTGGCAGGGTGGTGCAAGGGAGAACTATTGTTCTCTGTTATATAGGTTGGTTCCTGTATGACTGGAAGTTGGTGCTTCCATACAGTTGGTGTTGGAACACTTAGGGAGTTGGTGCTTCCTTCTAGTGTGTGATAGAGAAGCCAGGGAGTTGGTGCTTCCTTCTAGTAGGTGCTAGAGAAAACAGAGAGTTGGTTCTCTCAGCAAGTTGCAGCTTTCAATACAGAGGTTGTAGCCTCACAATGAGTTGGAGCTCATATGTATGATAATGTACAGAATGTAAAGATTACTTATCATATAAAGAAGAAGAGGTTTTTACCCTTTATGGGTTTCCTCAGGAAATATATGTCTCTGTATATTTCATATGTGACAATGATGTTGAATGTTCTATTGGTTACTTCCCTACATTATTGTGATTGTCATTAAGTGCTCTGCAAAGAATTTAAAATAAGCATAATTGTTTAAGCATGGTAACAACCAATTCACCCCCCCTCTCAGTTGTCCAACAATTGGTATCAGATCCAACCCCTTTTATCTAAGGCTATATCCTAGAGCTTAAACATGTCAATCCATGAAGGAAATTCAACCAATAAGGCCCTTCTGTTCAATGGAACAAACTTTGCCTTTTGGAAAGTTAAAATGAGAACTTACATAATGGATTTAGGTACAGATGTTTGGGATGTAGTAGATACTGGTTATGTAAATCTAGTTGTACTAGCTAATAAGGATGACAAGCTAGAATTTAGCTTCAACGCTAAGGCTATGAATGTTATCTTGAGTGGGCTTGCAGAAGAAGAATTCATAAAAGTTATGCACCTAGGAACTGCCAAAGAAATGTGGGACAAACTCATTAGCAGTTATGAAGGTAATGAGAAGGTAAAGGATGCCAAGCTTCAAATCTACAGAGTACAATTTGAAAAACTGAAGATGAAAGAAGATGAAAGAAGATGAAACTATTGGAAAATACTTTTTGAGAGTTGAAGAACTGGTAAAAGCAATGAAATCACTTGGTGAAAAAATTGAGGAACCTTCTTTAGTTCAGAAAATTTTGAGATATCTACCATATAGGTTCTAACCGAAGGTTTCTGCTATAGAAGAACTTAATGATCTAAAAACCTTGGATTTTGATCAACTTCTAGGAACATTGACTGCATATGAAATGAGAACAGTTAAAGATAAACCCACCTCCAGAGAAGCATCATTTAAAGCAGACAAGAATGAGGATTCTGAGCCTGATGAAATTGAAGCAAAATTTGGGAAGAGACTAAAGAAGGGATCAAGAAAATACAAAGGTAAACTACCTTTAAAATGTTTCAACTGTGGTAATATAGGTCATTTTGAAAATAAATGTCCTCACAAAGGAAAGGATCAGACATGTGATGATGAGGAGAAGCACAAACACATAAATTTCTTTAAAGAGAATAATTTTAAGAAAAAAAGCCTTTGTGTAAACAATGTTGATGATCCTTCAGATGATGAAGACAATGACTCCTCTATTGAAGATAAACTAAATGACTTCATACTTATGGCCAACGAGGATTATGATAATAAAATCACAGGAAGTGAGGCTAATGAAGAAGAAGCCGTGGTTGATATGGAAGGAGAACTGATCAGTGCATTGGAAGAGATTGACAGACTTAGAATTAAGAATAGAAAGAAAAAACAATTGCTGATACAGTTCGTGAAAGACAATAAACAACCTGATGAAGAATTTGCCCTCCTAAAAGTAGAATTAGAAGAGGCAAAGAAAATCGAGGACATTCTGAAACAACAGTTATTAGAAAGGAAGGAAAGATGTAAAGCTCTGGAAGAAGTAGTGAAAACTAGGAAAGAGTTGGAGAAGTTTCAAGCCTTGTATAATTAGAATCTATCAAATATCAAAGCCTCATAAGGATTAGCCACCATTCTGAATTAACAAAGGAATCCAATGTTGAAAACTGGTTTGGGTTATAAAGAGGGATCAAGTAGTGGTCAACCAAGAAACAAAGAATCCATCAAATTTGTCAAATCTACAACCAATGACAACAACAAACCTGCAGAAACAAAGGAAGACAATCAGTTGCCCAGGAGGAGTAAAGAAAAAGGTGCCAGGACTGAATCTGTAGAAAAAAGAAATAATGCACTCCCTGCTCAAGGAAATCATCAGCATGGAAGAAATCAACATGTTAAAAGAAGACAACCATTTTCCAGGTACCAACGTTTTTTCTATGGATATTGTTTCTTTTGTTCTAAATTTGGTCATAAAGCTGTAAACTGTTCTTTAAAATCAAATTATGAGAAATCAAGACATTCAAGGTATATATATCTTCCACAACAAAGAATGAGACAACCAAGTAACAAACCACCACAGACTGCAAATCACTTGATGGATGGGAAAAGGACACATGTTAAGCATAAGAATTGTTATGATCATTTATTCAACGAACCTGAATTTTACATCTGTCATAACTATGGACATAAATCTGTTGAATGTCGCTTAAGGAACTATGAACTAGATTTGAATTCCCCTACTGAAAATTTCAAGGTTTGGAAGAAGAAAGAAAGTGACAAGTGTGGATTAGTATTGTCATCTCAAAGACAAATGAAACCTTGGTATATAGACAGTGGATGCTCCAAATATATGACGAGAGACAAAGGTAAGTTTCTATCTCTAAGTGAAAGCAAATCAGGAAACATAACCTTTGGAAATGATTCTCAAGGTAAAATAAAGGGTAAAGGGATGGTGAGTTTAAGTAATGGAAAATGAAAAGCCCAAGATGTTTTGCTTGTATATGGGATGAAACACAATCTGATCAGTGTAAGTCAAATGTGTGATAGAGGATGCGAAGTGGTGTTCACGTCCAAGGACTGCAAGATAAAGTCTGCAAACTCAGGACAAGTGGTGGCCAAAGGCATAAGGACAAAAAATAATGTATATGTACTGAAAGAAGATAGAGAAGAGTTTCATCTAAGCAAACATGATGAAATATGGTTATGGCATAGGAGACTTGGACATCTAAACTTTGACCACTTATTCAAGCTCAAAAATCTTGAGGCAGTAAAAGATCTTCCGAGAATCTTTTCTATATGTAAATTTATCTTTGAGCATGTGCTTGTTTATTTGATGGCAAACAGGTAGGCAAGGAAGATCAACAACGTAGGGATAATTGCATGGAAAGATCAGAAGTGTAAACTCCATTTCAGAGTTTCGGATAGCGGGCATTGGAGGAGTCAAGGAAGCAACTCACAAAAAGAATTCCGAAACGACGAAATGAGAAACACTGGAATACGTTGATCTGACTCCATTTCAGAGTTTCGAATACTGATAGATTGAGAAGTCAAGAGTTGAGACTCTTCAACATAGGAGTCCCGGAGTTGCGAAATCCAGAATCCAAAAATCCCGAAAGAGGCACATCGACAAGAGTTTTGCAGACCGAGAAATAACTCCATTTTGGAGTCCCGAATACTGGGAGTTGAAGTGTCGAAACACTTCACCATAGGAGTGTCGAAATGCCGAAACAATGAAATGAGAAATGCTGGAATTCTGAAATAGTCACATAAAAAAAGAGTTTCATAGACTGAGAAATAACTCCATTTAGGAGTTTAGGATACCGGGAGTTGGAAGAGTCAAGACTCTTCATCATCAGGAGTCCTAGAATCATGAAATGTGAAACACCAAAATCCTAGAAGAAGGAGGACAATTTCGGATACCGGGAGTTGGAAGATTCAAGACTCTTCATCATCAGGAATCTTGAAATCGCGAAATGCGAAACGCCGAAATCCTGAAAGTAGGAGGACAATTTTGGATACCGAGAGTTGGAAGAGTCAAGACTCTTCATCATCAAGAGTTCCAGAATCGCGACATGAAAAATGCCAAAATCTAGAAAGAAGGAGGATAGTTTCAGATACCGGGAGATGGAGGAATCAAGACCCGAGACTCTTCATCATAGGAGTCTCGAAGTGCCGAAACAAGAAATTACGAAATGCAGTTTTGAATAAGGCTGTGGTCGCAACTGGTAGTCACATTGTTGAAGAGATGTAGAGAAGAGCTTGAACTGTTAAGATCCTTTTTCGAAGTTTCAGGGATCGCAACTTGGAGAGTCGAGATGCCTTGCAACTTTAATGCCAATTTATTTTTTGTCTCTAAGTTAACACAGATAGGTAAGATTGTGGAGTTTTGGCCAAATCATTTCTTTGTTCGAGAATTGAATAAAGTTCAGTCGATTGTCACTGGAGGGTTTGTGAACCCAAATGAAAATTTGTATAAATTCTGTGACACGACTTGACCCAACTCTGAACCAACTACTCTTATTGCTCACACCAATGAGAAAATTCAAACTGGGAATGAATGACCGAGACATCTTAATTTTTGAAGTCTACATTTGATGGAAACTCAGAATATGGTTGTTGGTTTACCTAAAGTTTCTGATAGAAAAACAAGATCGCGGAGCAATAAAATAAAACAAATGAGGAAATAAAACACAAAAGATACACAATACAATAGAGACATAGATATACATGGTTCACCCAGTGTGGGCTACATCCACCAGAGAAATTTCCAGGTCCTTCCTTTATTATTATCCAGCAAATGAAGGGACACAACCTACAAAAAACTTGTTGTAACTTCCTCTTCTTTATCTCGCAGTCTCCTATCTTAGAATAAAATATTCACAATGATACATAGCCGCAATACATTTCCCTCATAAAACAGGGTTTCTTTTTAGGGAAAAAAACCCTAACTTAACTTCTACTGTTAGATCCGTGACCTTATAATGAATGGTCCATATTTACAACGAAATTACAAAATACATTTACAAGGCAATTTTTCCGTTAGGGGCTTCGCCCCCAAACCCCCATCGAGGGACCTCTTTCCCCCGGACCCCGCAGAGGGGGTAAACCCCCTCTGTACTCCCCCGCATGAAGGAGTGTACATTGTTCTAGGGTATAAAGTCTTCATGGGGTATAAACACAGCTGAAAACAGAAGCCTATGAATTAGGAAGATAATTAGGCTCTATAACCAACAATATCCCACTTGGAGACTGATCACAACAAATCCACCACTGTTGTATCTACTGGACTATGAACCTTATTGGACCTAGAAAATTTCTCATCCTCATCTTCATTCTTGAAGACCAACTGAAACTGAGTAGGAACTCAGCCTTTCCCTGGTTACTATTATAACCCTAAATTTCTCTACATATGCATACTTGGCCATTGGCCCTCTTACTTGCATTTTTTGCCAAGCCATCACTGAGTTGTTATTCTTAACAACCTATATTTTGAAGATGTACGTGCCCTACACCAATACTTCCCATGTACATACGCTTGTTGCACCACTACAACCCACATACGTATGCATGCAACACCACTACAACCCACATATACTTGCAAAAGTTGAAAAAAATAAAATGTTGCAAGGAATTCATTGAGAGTACGGACTATTGGGTAGTTTCCCAACTAATCCACTGCCTATATCCTGTCACCCAACTGAATAACCATCCTTTGTCATATAAAAGGAGGTTTTTGGGTCTCATTCCAGATCTAGACATAAGAACAGTGAAACTCTGCCCCTTTCACATCCCCTCCTTGCCCTAAGTAATTGCAACCCTTTTTGTGAGAATTGCCTCAACATTCCCCAATTTTCCCTTCTTTGTCCATTAGAACCGATTCACTTCCCCAAAGAGATCCGAAGGTTGAGAGGAGAAGCCATACAGAGGTGCACTTGGAGCTTGGTGAAGAGGAGCCTAGACCAGGTTCATGGAGCAGAAGCTGGCTTTGGTTGTAAGTAATCATTGTATTATCAATAAAATAAGTACTTTTTCTATCCCAAATCATGGCGTATTGAATATTGTTAATGGTTTATGTTTTGATATTCTAATGTCTAACCCTTATTTGTATATGAATTGCACGCTTGTAGATTTTTGCTTGTCTGTCTTTGAATGTAGGCCGGCCTTGGGAGGAGGTTAGTAGTTAGTGAAGCTTTCAAGCATGAGAGGATCATCATTGGACGTAGAGTAGAGATACAATTACCCGATCCTTCTCACTTTGCTTTTCTTATATGAATCTTGGGTATGTTTGGGGTAGTTAGAGAAGTAGTTGGATTTTAGATGGTTGTGATCTACCTACATTCTAAAACCTAGTGTAGTCTTAAGGGGGGGTTTTCCCACTAGCAGTTCCACCAACAAGTTCAGAGAGCAAGGGACAAATCTTGGAGTGGAAGACATATCAAGAGGAAAAATTTCAAGAAAGGAGACTTAGTGTTGATGTATGACAGCAAATCCCTTCAACACCTAGGAAAACTCAGAATGCGCTGGTTAGGACCATACGAAGTAAAAACTGTCACAGATGGGGGAGTGTTGGCCTTTAACCAAGTTTTGAGAACCCTTGGTCATGTTTGACCTACTTTTGGGACTTCGACAGGCTATCGAAGATGGAGTGCAAGGCGAAGAGGAGATCACAGGATCTCGACCCCTTTTTAGGGATTTTTAGGTTTTGGGCTTATGTAATGGGTATGGAGATGTTGGCCCATGGGTTTACCTATGCTTAGGCCCCTTTTTGTAATGTATAAATAGAAATCTAGGTGATGTAAGAGAAAGAAAAAAAAGAGGAGGGAAAACCTAGTAAATCGTCTTAGTGCGGAGCTAGACGCTTTGTGCATACTATGTGTGAGACTTGTAGAACTAAGTGCAAGTGATTGTAAGAAGCTTGTGTGCAGACTGTGTAAGAAGTCTTTGTGCCATGACCTAGCTCCGGGAAGGAGGATCCAGCAAAGTGTGCACAGATCTCCTGTCATATGCGGAGTAGGGTGCTTTGGCTCTGTGCATGTAACTGATTGAAGAAACTAATAAAGAAGACAAAGAGTTGGTGGACGTAGCCCCGGGATGGGGGTGAACCACATATATCCCGTGTTGTGATTGCTATGTTCTTTATGGTTGTTCTTTTATCTATGTCATTGAATGCTTAGTGCTCTAATGTATGTTTAGAAGGATCTGATATGGTAGCTTAGTGCTGAATAATGTGAATGAATGCTATATCTGATCTATGTTAGTATGCTTAGTGCTTGAATCTATTGGATCTGTGTGAATACCGCGTTGATGATATATTAGGGTTTAGCTGTGCTGTAAACTAAGAATGAATATTGACAAATCATAATTTCTAAGTGCTCTGTTAAGGCATTACAATCACATATCTATGTCCCAGCTAAGGTTGCAGACATCTGGGTCCTGCAACTACCCCTGCCTCTACCTCGGGTGAGACTTCATTTTCTTTGCAAGTGTTGCCGAAAGGGATGGTAGTTAGGGTTTTGTTGGTGCACTGTTGTAGCGTTGAACCCTCAGTATGCCCCTATGCAAACAAATGGTTCCGTTTTTGGGACTGAAACTATGATTGCTGGGAACTAAGGAAGAGGAAGCTCTGTGCAGAGATCTGACCTAAAACTGTGATTATTGGGAACTGAAGAAAAGATAAATCTACGTGTTTCCCTAGTGCACATTATTATACTTGAACTATGAAGCTTTGTGCTAAGAAGAGAGGTATGATCTGAAGAAAATAGGTATGATCCGAAATCTTTGTGCTTTGATAAAGGTAAAAGTGAGAAATTTTTATTAAAGAGGTAAGATCTGTAAACTTTGTTCTTTGTTAGAAGTAAGATAAGTGGAAATTTTTGTTTCAAAAGTATGGATCTAGGTATGCTTGATAAATTTTGTCCTAGCTTGTCAAGTAAGGCACAACTAGAAGAAAGAAGATTTGATATGAGTAGACCTGATAAGAATAGTGAAAGATATGTTATTCCTATGCATAGAAATAATGTTCGGACTAATAGATGGATGCAGGATCCTAAAAAGATTTTTTTGCAGATTAGCTACTATGATCCGAGCACGCAGTACAGGAAAGGTTGAGGATCGTTTAAAAGGAAACAAGGATTAACCCTTAGTTATAGTTGGATAAGACTGAGACATCTAGCTAAGGAATGCCCTGATATAAGGCCTAGTTGTCTTTGTTGTAAAGCTATGGATCATGGAGTTTTGGATTTCCCTAGAATTATTTCTAAGCTTGACAGAATGAATATAGGACAAGAAAACCCTGAAAAACATAAAGAAGCTGAGACCATGACAGAACTCCAGAGAAAATCAGAGATTGTATTGATACAAATGAAAGAAACCCTAAATGATCACCGAAACATCATCGTATCAGAGATCTTCAAAGAAAAAGAATACATAGAAGCGAGAATAAGAGACTTCAACATTGACTGTGTTTTGGATGAAGAAAGATAGGTGAATATCATGACAGAAAGAACTTGGGAAACTTTAGGAAATCCTACTATGATTCCTTGATTGGGAGAAATAGGATTATTCAAAGGAAATCTTGATAACTCTATGTGGAAGACTCACTCAGGTATCTATGAGTTCTCATGGAGTTTTGACAGAGGAATATTTTGAGGTTGTTAAATTTATTGAGAATAGTGACCCCTTTGCTATGTTACTAGGAAAACCTTGGATTGAAAAGGATCAAGCCAAAAGAAAATAAGAGGAAGTCTTAGAGCAGAAGAAGTAAGAATTAAAATATTTCATGACTAGGAGGATCGTACACTTGATCGAGGAATAGGAGAACATATCGAAGCTATTTATAACTTGAAACTTGGATGTCGAAGTTGAAAGAACAAAAGAAGATTCACATAAGACTAAAGCACCTACCCCAGATCGAGAAGACGTATTACTCGCAGACCCTAGCAAAGACCATCAACAACGCAAAGTTACTATGCCAAAAGAAGACAAGAATCATAATGGAAAGAGGAATAACGAGATGAAGATCACTGGTAAAAAGGCTAGAAAGCTCAGTAAGAAGAGAGAAAATATCGAAAAATTACAGAAGGTTTCGGAGGGAACTTTGCAGAAGGAAGGATTCTAGAATTTGAACTTCGTCGAGATATCAATACAGCACAACATGGAACTTCACCATGGAAAAGCAATATGATCGTTGGAGGCATTATGACCATTAGCCCGACACTTCCAAACATGACGGTTAAAGAAACATATGGTGATGTTGAAAAGGGGATGTGAGGCTACAAGGTAGCTTCCATCTAGAATGGCACAGTGCGCCTAGCATGCCAATTAATTGCAAGAAATCTAGTAAGGAAGAACAAACCCACGCAGGTCACAGGGTTTGTCATTGGCCTAGCTAGGAAATGTGTGGAAGGCCTATAGATGAACTAGGAGAAGTACCTAGTTAACCAACTCGAACTGGATTTTCATGAAGCTCAGGATCATGGCTATGAGTTTCACTTTAGCTGGCTCCTGATCCTCATTGTTTTTACTGCTTGGGAGATGCCAGAAGATGTGACCTTCCTTGACATTGATCCATTTGAGCCAGTCGCTGTGAAGTTCACCATGCTCTGGTATTCAAGTGATATGGGAAAGCAGTGGTAGTCAAATGAAATATTTCATACCTATTACCTACAGCTTAGGAGGGCTATTGAGTCCTTCCCTCATATGACGCCGAAAACCCTAGAAAGGTTCAAGCCTCTTATGTATTTCCACGTAGATGGTATTTTTATTTATATCACTTCATGTGCCGATTAAACTAAAGAATAAATTCAGTACTACTACAAGCTCACTACAGAGGACCTGGAAGAAATCATTAAAGACTGGCCTACATACCTCCTTATCCCTGCTGACCCCACAGAGTTGTCTGACCCAGACCTCATTGGAAATATGGTGGCTAATCAAGAAGAGTATGATACCCCAAGCAATAGCAGGAAGAAAAAGAAGAAAGATGTACAGGAAATACACAACACATAAGAAGAAACTGCATTTGAATCACCTAGCGGAGGAGATGACGACGAAGTGAACAAAGAAGAAAAAGAACAAGCATAAGATAAGCATGGAGAAGTTACACTGCCACAAAACCTCCCTGATGACATTGATCCATCTAAGAAAAGGAAGGTTTCCCCCACAAAATATTTATCGCGGAAGAAGTCCAAGTCCAATAATCCAAAGATGCAGAATGTACTCACGGTCGATGACTTCGATTTCATTATTTCAGTTGTAGGAGATGCCTTAGAAGAGATTTTGCAAAGAACTGAAGAAAAACAAGAACCCATGTATGATAGAATTGAAGAATAACTAAGAGGTGTACAAGAAGCCCTTTATTCAAGCCGCGTAGTGTTCATTATGGAATTTCCCTTAGAAGAACCAAATTTGGGAGATGAGCCTGCTCAACTCCGCAGATTGGCTGATGTGACTAAAGCCCACCTTCATTGCTTACAGGAAGAAAAGGAACATGCTATAGTGGCCTTAAATCAAGCACAGGAGGAAGTTATAGAGAAACGCATGATTGCGCAACAGGAGAAGGATGCTCTTCAAGCAAAGTTCAAAGGAGAGAGAGCACAGATCCAACAGGAGAAAGAAACACTGCTCCCGAAGCAGGTCAGAGTAAAAGAAACATTCAATAGAGCACTTGAATCTATGATAGGCTTGGAGAAGAAGGAGGAAGAACCAATAGAAAATCAAGTAGAACATCTCGCAGAATCCATCCAATAAATTCAACAGAGAATCATAGATCTAGAGCTAAGAATAGTGCCCAGTACTCTGCAGGATGTGCAAGATCAAAGAGAAGTGACTGCTTGAGGCACAGTTAAAAGAATCAAGGTCCTCACCATGGAATATAAAAAACTAAGTGATAACAGTGCCCATACCTATGAGCGAATCATTGAGGATCCTGAATTGAAGGCACTGGAGGTACAACTCCAGGAGGCGAAGCAACAAGAAGAAATAGTATAGGCGCACTTAAAGCCCCTATTAGCCATTGAGAGGATGAAGCGATACCAAGAGAAGTACACTGCTCAACAAAAGGTCCACACCATTCACAATAGAGTCACGGAATTGACTTAGAGGCTCCAAACTATGCAAGATGAGGCTTGCCAACTGTTTGCAGAGATCGAGGGCCGAGGAGTAGAACTAGAGAAAGTTGTCATTGTAGCTGAACAATGCTTAGAGGGACCTGTCAATGAAGAAGTCATCCAAGAGTTCATTGAACATGAGGCTGTGGCACAATAATAGGTTGAAGAAGCTCAAGCCAAGCTCGAGCTTTTGAGGTAGAGATACCCAGATCAGAGTGACTCGGGACGAGTCACATGTGAGTGTTGGGGGCCTGTTGGCCCTTGACCAAGTTTTGAGAACCCTTGGTCATGTTTGACCTACATTTGGGACTTTGACAGGCTGTCGAAGGCGGAGTGCAAGGCGAAGAGGAGATCGCTGGATGTCGCCCCCTTTTTAGGACTTTTTGGTTTTGGGATTATGTAATGGGTATGGGGATGTTGGCCCATGGGTTTACCCATTCTTAGGCCCCTTTTTGTAATGTATAAATAGAAATCTAGGCAATGTAAGAGAAAGAAAAAAAAGGAGGAGAGAAAACCTAGTAAATCGTCTTAGTGTAGAGCTAGATTCTTTGTGCATACTATTTGTGAGATGTGCAGATCTAAGTGCAAGTGATTGTAAGAATCTTCTGTGTAGATTATGTAAGAAGGCTTTGTGCTATGACCTAGCTCGGGGAAGGAGGATATAGCGAAGTGTGGGAAGATCTCCTATCCTATGTGGAGTAGGGTGCTTTGGCTCTGTGCATGTAACTGATTGAGGAAGCTAATAAAGAACATGAAGAGTTGGTGGACGTAGCCCCAGGGTGGGGGTGAACCACGTATATCATGTGTTGTAATTGCTATGTGCTTTATGGTTGTTATTTTATCTATGTGGTTGAATGGTTAGTGCTCTAATATATGCTTAGAAGGATCCAATATGGTAGATTAGTGCTGAATAATGTGACTGAATGCTAGATCTGATCTATTTTAGTATGCTTAGTGCTTGAATCTATTTGATCTGTGTGAATACTGCGCTGATGATCTATTAGGTTTTAGCCGCGCTGTAAACTGAGATTGAATATAGACAAATCATAATTGCTAAGTGCTCTGTTAAGGTGTTACAATCATATATCTGTGTCCCAGCTAAGGTTGCAGACATCTAGGTCCTGCAACCACCCTTGCCTCTATGTTGGGTGAGACTTCATTTGCTTCACAGGTGTTGCCAGAAGGGCCGTTAGTTAGGGTTTTGTTGGTGTGTTGTTGTAGTGTTGAAACCTAGGTCTTCCCTTGTGCCAACAGGGAGCTGTACAATTGAAGGACTTAGGAGGCACATAACTCAAATGGATGATCAATGGGATCTGACTGAAGCTGTACAAGGTCATTTGACCACCATAACTTGAAATTCGTCGCACAATAAAAAAACAAAATGCAGAACATCAAAAAGTAACAATAAAGTCATAGTGTGTCGAAAATAGAATGAGCATGCACACTCGACAATACAAGCCCAACGTACACTCTACAATTTGAGCCTGATGGAGACAAGGCCAATGGTCACCACAAAGAGAAAACAAGCGGGAAAGGCAGATATGACAAAAGAAGCACGAACCGACGATGACTATCAAAATTTAATGCTAGAAATGACTTACGGGGTGTCACATTAATCGTGCCAACTAGATACGGAAAGGGAAATAAATGGAAAGTATGAAGGAACCAATGGTTCAATTAACTAATAATAGTGGTAACGTCTCTAACAATCTTCACACAACACCGATACAAAGAAAGGATGAGGGAGTAGAAAGGTTATTACAAAATTGGAAAATGCACAGAGCGATATTAAGCAGAGAGTGAAGGTTGGAGAGGTTGCAGAGGCTACTAAGCTTGGTGAAAGATAACTTTACCACCATGGCACCACCCAAACAGGGTGTTATCACCATAAAAATTTTAAGATAGGATCCAAGTCTCGAAAATTTAGCAAGAGCTACATCGTCGAGGAAGCGTAATAGTTTGGAGAATTGATAATTTAGAGGACCAGGACATATCTGGAGGCGTATGGAAAAATATAATGGAGGTGCCAAAGGTATAACTCGACAGACCTTCGATTGTAAAATGACCTAAATCAATGGCCAGGGCCCATCTTGGGTGGTGAACTTGCAGGGGACTTAACCATGTAAAGGCGGATCGAGAAAAACCATTATGGTTTTTAAAATGGATATGCAACGCCTCTAGAGATACATTAGGGTGAAAGGCGGTTTGCCTAAAACCACTTTCACAAAAGCCCTGATGTCACATGTTTCAATACATCAAATGAACCATTCATGGGGCGGGTGACGACTGGTCGGAATCACCCCACTTCACTCGTTCGATACTTCACAGTCGTATGATGACAGGTGAACGCCGCCATATAACAAACTTGAAAGCTAATAATTTGAAATGGATTAGCCAAGCATGGTAAACCAATGTACCTGTAAGTGACTATGTCAGTGATTCATGATTGGAACTCTATAACTACCGATTCTCAAGTATGAGGGTATCATCTCATTCGTAAGATCAAATCTCTAATTTTTGAAGGAACATCTTGGTGTCCATGATATTGGGATACATGGACAAGGCCAATCAATCCATATCCAGTCAAACAGGTCATTCAAGTAACATGGCGGGTTTATCTACTAGTAAGAAGGAAAGGGAAATTGCACATATATTAGCAACTAAATTCCATACGGAACCTGCTATAGACCCAGTATTAGAATTTAGGATAAATCCCATCATGAAGGACCTAATCATCAATAGGCTAGCTATGAAAAATAAATAGAGAAAATGACAGAAGATAGAAAACATGGCCGAAATGGTTGAAAGCATTGGGGAGAACCAACCGGCATGGTTCATCACTCTAAAGGAGGAGATCGATGAGCTGAAATAAATTATTAGACTAGAATAAGTACATCTCAGCATGTTTTGGACAGATGGCAGTCAAAGAAAAGGGCCCAGATATGATAGACATGTTCCTAATAGTCCCTTTAAAATAGTATAGCGGTTATTCTAAATTATTCCTTTTTGTAACTTATCCCTATTTTTAGAATTATGGGGAAGTCTGAATGTTTTGAATTCCATGAGAAATTCCTATATATTTAGTATCTTGAAGATATGGAAATGATGGAGAAAATAGGAGCCTTCCCTCTGTGCAGGAAGACTTTGTAAATTTTGGGGCTAGAATGAATATATAAATGCAGAGGCAGATTTTGGATTGTTTATGAAAAGATTCTAACTGGCACTGATATGAGTCTTGTTTTCCCCTCATAGTATGTATTTCCTGTAAGCATATATTTCATTTACACTTCTTTCTGTCTAAATTGGAGATTTAGAGGCCCATAATTCATTATTTGATGCTCTTGGCTTAACAACTTAGACTATGTTTCTCTCTTCTTAACTTATTCAGAATTCATCTCTGTAATGCTCTGATGTAGTTATGTGTTTCCGTTTCTTTTGATGTCATGCAAAATTTTCAGAGATAAACTCAGACTCACTACCTAATTTAGCCTTTTCCTCTGAATAATTCTTAGTTTTTATAATGTGTTCTATTTATTCTAGACCCCATAGCCCAAATTCTATCTTCTTTTTTCCAGTCATTTTATTAAAATTTCCCCAAAAAAACTAAAAATAGCCACCGATTTCCATAGATATACCCAGTGACATGAGAGATACCTCTTTGAGTTGAGCAGGCTAGTGCCTCAGCCCTAAATCTGGTTGAAACAGTTACCTCTGTCATTTTTCTATTCAGCCAGACAAAATTTACAAAGTGCTAACATTCTGGCGCCGTTGCAGGGGATGAAATTAAAACATTTTCCCTGGAAAAAATGACATGGTTGAGTTATAAGGTCTGAGAGCAGCAGACACTTAGGAACATATTGGATGTACTCTTGCTCTCGCAACCCCACACATCAAAATTTAGTTTGAAGGTGATTCCACTGGTAGAAGAATCCATAAATTCAAATCTTCAATGGCGACTCCATTCTCAATGCAGAATCCAGCTTCCAAAACATTATTGGCGAATCCACTCAAGCTTCAAATGCAATTCAGAGACTTCACTAGAAGATGAGTTCCCTTGATATGGGAGTGGGAATGTATCATGGAAGAAAAAAGGTACTCAAAATGGGATCTCTTCCAAAGCATTCTACTATTTGTTATAAGTTACTTCTTTTCCTTCCTTGAGCATGACAAACAATTTTTTCTTTACCTGTTGCATTTGGATGACAATCATGAAAAACTTGCAATCATTTATCATCCTCCTAAAGTTGCACATGCATACCTCCATTGTATCATTGATTTCCATAAGAGTTTTACAGCTAGGCCATGTGATGACCATGACCAAGTCGATGAACCCCATGAAGCCAAGGCCGATGTATCTTCCCCTGTTTCTAGTCCAACATCCTCCAGAGCCCAAAATAGATACATAGCCTTGAAACTACCCCAAGTCCTCCATGATTTCCCTCCAAATCACCATGAATATCTACTTGTTTTTGATGGAGAACCTAATGTCATCTTAGCTGAAAAGCACATCCAAGGGTTTGAGCATTTTATAGATTTATTTGAGATTAACCATGACGATGTTTGTATGAGGGCCTTCTCTCAGTCCTTGAAAGGGGACACCAAAGTTTGGTTTAAAAAATTGCATCCAGAGACAATTAGCTCATGGGAGGAGTTGAAGAATGTTTTTCTAAATTTTTGGGGCAAGGAAAAATATTTGGATACACAACTCATCGAGTTCTATTCCTTGAAAAGGCAGGGCAATGAAACTATCTCTATATTCAGTAGAAGATTTTCTAGTATCTATTATAAATTGTCTGAAGAAATCCAACCCACTGAAGCCGTTGCCATGCTCCATTATGCAACTACTCTTCATCTAGATTTGTGTTTCCTCTTGATGGAAAGGAGACCTAAATCCTTACAACAAATGTTCAATGATGCACAAGACATTCAACACAATATCCAGGCATGTGAACAGAATCGAGATGAGAAGTTAGATGACAAAGAAAATAAAAGAGAATATGAACAAAAAATGGTTGATTGGAACCTTGAGCATAGAGTTGACCAGATCATAAGCCCTCTTGAATTTCTCAATACCAATGATGTTGAAAAAAATTACGTCCCACTTGTTGAAAGAGAAGGTGCTAATTTACTTTCTGATCCATCCCATGATAAGCAAGGGGCTGATTATTTCATGTATTCATTTATAGATAATCAAGAGGATAAGTGTACAAATCAGTTTGTCGAAGAACAGGTTGATGTTCCAAGTTTGTTCTTGTTACATGAACTTGCATATGTCAGTGATCTGCCTATATATGAAAAGTATGAAGGTGATTATGATATTGAAGATGTTCTTTTTTAGCAGTATAGTGAGATAAATCAACCTACTTATCACAGTTATAAATAGCAAAGTATTGGGTTAGCTAAAGAAAATTCTCTACCTTTGTGCTTTGTTGCATTTGAATTGTTGAAAGATAATTCTAAGATTATTGTGGAGGAAAATGAATTTGCGCTAATACAAAATCACAATAAATCAATGGAACAAATTAATAAGATGTTACAACATTCTTCTCATGTGTTTTCCATCGGTTCAGAGGTGTAGTCATTAGTTGAAGATGAAACTGAAAATGAGCATGCTCAAAAATATGCCCACAGTAAAGAGATATAAGAAAGTATCGAATCAGGTGAGACAACACTACCACTATGTTTTGCTTCTTTCAAATTGTTGAAGAAAAATATTTGTAATGTCTCAAGTCAGAAATCCAACGGACATGATGGTGAATACAAAGAGAGAAGTAGACTTTCCAGTAATGATAACCATATTGATGATCACATGAAAAGTTATTTTAGCTCATATTTGCAACCTATGCTTAGCTATCAGCCTGAAAAAGAAAAATAAGATGCTCAAGAGATTGTTGTTCAAGGCCATTACCATTCGCCTGAAACAAATATGGTTATTCAACAATGTCTCCAGCATGACGAAGTGTTTCAAAGTTGTCTTTATTCCCCTAAGAATGACGTACTGGTTCAATTTCTAAACAACATAGACAAAGATGAGGGTTTTGAAAATACATCGATGAGAACTCTAGACTGTGAAATAGTTCATGATGCCATCTTTTTGCATTTGCAAGAATATTATGAGCAAGCACTTATTTCTATTAATTCACTTGAAAGTCAAAATGGCAGTCCTCAATTTTTTTTTTAGAAGTTTAATGAAACCAAATCAAAATTGTTTGATGAACAAGAGGATAGCCTTGATGCACATAATATGGATGTCATATTTGAAGATGTTCAAGAATGTATGAATGTTTTTCTTGAGATGCATGGAGAAGTAGACAAACCTATTGCTTCCATTTCATTTGAAAATGTTCTCAAAACAGAAGAAATAAAGCAAGAACAACAAACACTTACGAAAGAGTCTTGTATTTTTGTTTTTTCTCACCAAGAAGAAATGATTTGTCATGGTTTTCAAGATCCGGTGGCCATCCTATTACAGTCATCAATGAAGGAGGATTTTTTTTCACTCATAAACTCATATTTTGGATTCAAAGTTTGTTTTTAGCTGCCATCTTTTACATTTGTCTGCCTTCTTAAGAAAGATGTGAGCAGAGAAAAATCAGGAAGCCAATTGCTTGATTGGTTGCATTGGCACTTTAGAATCACTTGATTGAGTATTCATTTCATCATTTTAGGGTAGGTAGGAATGTATGAATAATCATTTTGGACAAGCATTTTTCAGTTTATATTTCCAGTATTGTGTACAGTCAATTTCAGTAGTATATTTAGTGTTCAGTATCCAGTTGAGAGCAGCATGCATAGTTTGGATTTCAGCAGACACTAGTGATATGGTAGGAGTAGATTACACAGACATGTTTTGGGATCATCCCAATGGATCAGGCACTGGGTCTACGAGTTCATTTCTACCTCACAGGGAGGATACCATCCCTAGTTGGAGCCTATGTTATCACCATAACAATTTTCAGACAAGATCCAAGTCTCATAAATTTAGCAAGAGCTACATCATCATGGAAGTGTAATAGTTTGGAGAATTGATAATTTAGAGGACCAGGACATATCTGGCGACATATGGAAAAATATAGCGGAGGCACAAAAGGTATAACTTGACAGACCATCGATTGCAAAACGACCCAGATCAACAGCTGGGGCCCATATCGGGTGGTGAACTTGCAAGGGACTTAACCATGTAAAGGAGGACCGGGGAAAATCATTGTGGTTTTTAAAATGGACACACGATGCCTCCAGAGATACATTAGGGTGAAAGGCGGTTTTCCTAAAACCACTTTTGCAAAAGCCCCGATGTCACATGTTTCAATACGTCAAATCAACCACTCGTGGCATGGGTGACGACTGGTCGGAATCACCCCACTTCACTCGTTTGGTACTTCACATTTATATGATGATAGGTGAACGCCGCCATATAACGAACTTGAAAGCTAATCATTTGAAATGTATTAGCCAAGTGCGGTAAACCAATGTACCTACAAGTGACTCTGTCAGTGATTCATGATTGGAACTCTATAACTACCAATTCTCAAGTATGAGGGTATCATCTCATTCGTAAGATAGACTCTCTAATTTATGAAGGAACATCTTGGTGTCCATGATACTGGGATACATGGACAAGGCCAATCAAGCCATATCTAGTCAAACAAGTCATTCAAGTAACATGGCAGGTTTATCTACTAGTAAGAAGGAAAGGGAAATTACATGTATATTAGCAACTAAATTCCATATGGAACCCGCTATAGAACCAGGATTAGAATTTAGGCTAAATTCCATCATGAAGGACCTAATCATCGATAGGACAACTGTGAAAAAGAAACAGAGAAAATGACAGAAGACATAAAACATGGCCAAAACGACTAAAAGCATTGGGGAGAACCAACCGACCTAGTTGGTCACTCGAAAGGAGGAGATGGCTGAGATAAAATAAATTCTCAGACTGGAAGAAGTACATCTCAACATGTTTTGGATAGATGGGAGTCGAAGAAAAGGTCCCAGATATGACAGACCTGTTCCTAACGGTCCCTTTAAAATAAGATAACGGTTATTCTAAATTATTCCTTTTTGTAACTTATCCCTATTTTTAAAATTATGGGGAAGTTTGAACGTTTTGAATTCTAGAAGAAATTCCTATATATATATATAGTATCACAAAGATATGGAAAGGATGGAGAAAAGAGGTTCCTGCCCTCTGTGCAGGAAGACTTTGTAAATTTTGGGGCTAGAATGAATATATAAATGCAGAGGGAGATTTTGGATTGTTTATGAAAAGATTCTAACTAGCAGTGATATGAGTCTTGTTTTCCCCTAATAGTACGTATTTCCTGTAAGCATATATTTCATTTACACTTCCTTTTGTCTAAATTGGAGATTTGGAGGCCCAGAATTCATTATTTGATGCTCTTGTCTTAGAAACTTAGACTATGTTTCTCTCTTCTTAACTTATTCATAATTCATCTTTGTAATGCTCTAATGTAGTTATGTGTTTCCTTTTCTGCTGATGTCATGCAAAATTTTTAGAGATAAACTCAGACTCATTGCCTAATTTATCCTTTTCCTCTGAATAATTCTCAAGTTTGATAATGTGTTCTATTTATTCCAGACCCCATAGCCCAAATGTTATCTTCTTTTTTCCAGTCATTTCATTAAAATTTCCCAAAACAAACTAAATTTAGCCACTGATTTCCATAGATATACCTAGTGACATGAGAGATCCCTCTCTGAGTTGAGCAGGCTAGTGCCTCAGATCTAAAGCTGGTTGAAACAGTTACCTTCGTCATTTGTCTATTCAGTCGGACAAAATTTATAGAGTGCTAACACAGGGTGAATCGATCTAGACTTCCAGATGACTCTGAAGTAGTACCATAACATAATCGCAATCGTAGGGAAGGGAACAACAACCATCTCAGCCCCCATAATTCGTCAATGTGGGCAAAATCCCATCTCCAGATACAACACTAGGAATCCCTACACCTATTGTGGAGGAAACCCAACAGAAATCACCAGCGGGCATGGACATTGATATGCCATAAGATGGACAAGGTCGATAGGATGAGGAGGCAGCTAGCGAAGTGTAACTCAAAAACCCTATATAATCCCTAAGAGTCAATGGGATGGATCTAAACCAGGAATAAATGGCTGTGATGGAAGACTCACAAACAACCATGTTAGAACATCTGCAAGAGGGAGCAGTGGAAGATGTCACTGGTCAACCAGAGGAGTATTTCAAAGAACGAACAATGGAGGCTAGAAACTCGAGTCAGCCACCACAATGAAAAGGCAAGGAGTCGATACCTAGGTCACCATGTAGGAAACTTGCTGCAACAATTTTCTTGCCATGCATACCGGAAGGGGTAGGTGTACCAACACATTTGTTAGGCTATGTAGAGAAATTGAGGTACTCCGACCATGATGTAATGAAGACGGACAAGTTCCTAGAGTTCACTAATAAATTCTACCTACAAACTGTGGGTATAGGACCCTTTGGGGAACCAATCAATCAACCAATCTAGTGGGCAGTAGGATTGGCCAAAACCAAGATTCTAGGTTTGTTGGACCTACCACACTTTGGGAGAGGCCAATATGCAAACAAATGCATCAAGCAGTTGATGGAGGTCACACATGGCATATATTTATGGCTTGAACAGGTCATCTCGATAGAGGTATAACTCATCACATACATCAAAGGGCTTCCATCACAGGGTGTGGATCCCGCACAATTCCTCAAGGAAAAAACAAAGGAGAAATCACTAGCCGAGGAGATGAAGAATAAATATGGCACTGAAAGGGGGTCACGCAGAATTATTATCAAGTGTATTAGTAACATCACGACAAGAATGGCCACAAAAATTATGGCATGCAAGTTGCTCAGGAAATGTCACAAGGAGGAAGTCTCGACCAAGGTTGTCATAGCTGTAGCACAATGTGCCAATGGCACCACACTCATCTGGGCCCCTTATTTGCTGAATTTGTTCCTAGACGACTACAAGGATGAGCACGATCTAGGGACATAATTTCATTATTCATGGCTACTCATCCTGATAGCCATGATGGGATGGAAGGAGCCGAAATATTCATTTTTTTCAACCTAACCCAAATCCTGCCACGAAGTGCAATACTTATCACTTGGAGCCACTTCAGATGCCAAGAATAGAAAAGAGAATGCAACTATATTCGAAGGTTATCTTCACTACATACGGGACACCATCACCAACATTTGGAGGGTAACACCGAAAGTTGTTTCACAGTATCAGGGCATAGCCAACTTCAAAGATACTAGACATGCGATGTGGATCCAGGCACATAAGCACCCTAAAAATACATGGCTACAACTGCGTTACTGCATCACAAAGGCGGACACATAAATGGCTATTAAGGATTGAGAAGATGACTAGAGAATTCCAATCCTCATTCGAGAAATACCTGCAGAGATAGAGGAGGAGGAGTTAAGATAGGAACACACACATGCTGAGGAGGTAAGCCAAGAATAGAAACAACCTGAGGAAGTAACAGTGCCCAAGAAACCAAGGACAGGTCATAACAAGGAATAATATAAGAAAGGGGGGACATCCATGACAAGCATCCATATAGGGAAGAAGAAGAACACACAGGCACCACAGGTACAACAGAAACAGATAGACGTGGCACATAGAACTACATCAAGTGCTGCTCCACAAGAGAAAGGCCAGACTAAGAGGCCAATCATCTAGATGGGGGGTGCACGCAAGAAGGAGAAGGCACACAAAATGCCCCCAGAATACACAATCATTGAGGATGATGTGTACATGGTGGATCAAATGATCCACGATTGCACAGTCAAGGATTTTGAGAATGCTGCGTGCCAAAGGGACAGAATTGAAGAAGAGTTGGCACAGATACGACAACTCCTTAGGAATCTCAGAGAAGTGAAAACAATCGACAACAACGTAGAAACAAACCTGTTAGCATCAAATATAGGAGGTGAACCTGGATCAAGCGAGCAGGACAAGATCCAAATGATAACACAAACTAGCTCAACATTTCACGTCACACCCAACATGTTGTGCATGGATGAAATTGTGGGGCAGAAACCCCTAAAGGACTTAGCTCAACTGTAGTTGGTATTTACGCGGATACCAACCAAGGCCTTGTATAAATTGCAAGTTAGAGTTACATAGGAGGTACAGTCTCATGCACACATAAATGCAACGGAATTGCAACAGACAAAGGATAATCGGGATGGCCTGGAATTGGTACTTGAGCAGGGCAAGCTTGAGACCAAGGATGAGAAGGAAAGCATGAAGGGGATGAAGCAGAAAGTGGTCATAGCCTATGAGAAAATCCCAAAGAACACGCAGATGGACGAACTCACAATGATAGAGAATATTGATCAGATTGTGTAGACAATTGATCAATACCAACAAGAGATCAAGCATCTCTGGGAAAAAATCACACCTACTACTCCACTAGTGGTGAAGGAGAAAAGGAAGAAGGAGGCAACTACATAGATAAAAGAGATAGAACGACAAGTCCACGCAGTGACTGACTTGTTCAAGAAAGAAACACAACTTTGGATGAAGTTGGAAGAGGATCAATAGGTCCAGTAGTGGGACCAAGAAGGAGAAAGGATAAGTGAAACTATCTAGGACCTCAAGTAGAGGTAGAAGACAATGCCGATCACATAGCACATTAAAGGTGCACAGGACATGAAGAAACTGTAGGCATAACTCATAACTGTGCAGACATAGAAAAAGGAGCATCAAGCTCAAATGGAACCACTCCAGGAGCTAGTAGCAGAGGTCATTGCATAGGAAGAGGAAGCCAAAACATATATGGCACAAACCCAGGCATAATGTGCAAGGATGATCAGTGATGTTATTACATTGCAGATATTGGACACACTCAAGGAGAAGACTGCGTAGGCCCAAATGCAAGAAACAAAGCTCATGGAAAAGTTCCAAGTGATGATAAGAGAGATCGACGAAGCACACAAGGATTAGGTGGCTCTAGATGATCCACATGTCAGTGTTGGGGGCCTGTTGGAAGCAGGTCGAATCAGAAAGAAAGGCTATCTTGGGAACAAAGGAATGCACGAGGAAATTGACCGTTGGAAGGAAGAGAAGCATGCACACATGCATGGAAGACTTAACGATGTTAGGGTTAGGGTTTTTGTAATACATTGCAATGGTTGATGAGCTATATATCTATGAGAATAATTGGAGAGGAGAAGAGAGATGATAGAGGAAGGAGTTCTGTTTTGATAACTAGTTGTAGTACTTCTGTCATAGGACCTAATTTTGTATGTTGTTGAGTTGTAGAGGGCCAGAACGGTAGATGTCGAGGGATATATCAAAGGCTGAGGAGCCTGGTGTGATCTAGTCCACCTCATAATAGATCTCGACCCGACTGAGGACGCGTTGTAAAGTGTACGGTGCTGTAGTTTTGGAAATACCATAATGGAAGAGCTTGAGAGGTAGATATTTGTGGACATAGCCCAAGAGGGGGCGAACCACAGTGAAACCTATGTTATGTGATTGAATGCTTGCATATCTCTTACTGTATATGAGTAGATATTATAATGATGTATGAATGAATGAATATGATTACATTACATACATGAATGAGAATGCTAGTATATTGCTTAATAATTAAATAGAACTCTTAGCGCACACTTCACAGATCTCCATTCAGTCCTGAACTGCAAGCACTTGAGTATTGTAGTCACCCATTAAGACTATCTCGGGTGAGACTGTGTAGTGCACTCTGTGTACTGCGTTGCCTTCTAGTTTACCAGGAGGGTCGATAGTTGTAGAGGCTTTGTTTAATCCCTAGTAGACTTGAACCTAGGTCAATCATGTTAAAGGTTCAACTCAAATAAATCAACCAACAGTTGGTATTGGTATGCGATGGTGTGCAATGGTATTGGTATCCAATGGCATGCATTGGTATCGTATGGTATGTTATGTTATGCATTGGTATTTACATTGGTATTGGTATGCAATGGTATGAAATGGTATTGGTATGAAATGGTATGCATTGGTATGTTATGGTATGGTATGGTATGCAATCACATGGAATGACATTGGTATGCAATGGTATTAGCAATGATATTTATTATGCATTGGTATGTAATGGTATGCCGTGATAATGGAAATGGTATTGGCAATGGTATGCAATGGTATGCATTGGTATGGTATGGTATGGTATGCAATGGTATTTATTATGCATTGGTATTGGTATGTAATGGTATGGAATGGTATTGGAAATGGTATGCATTGGTATTGGTGTTGGTATGTAATGGTATTGGTTTGAAATGGTATTGTTATCCAATTCTATGCAATGGTATGCATTGGTATGGTATGGTATGCAATGGTACATGCTGGTATGCATTGGAATGAAATGCTATTGATATCCAATGGTATTCAATGGTATTGGTATGTAATGGTATGCAATGGAGGGGATTAAATGCACCAAATTATTATGTTATATCCATCTCTCACCTTTTCACTTCTCTCCTTTCCTCTCTAAGCTCAGAGAAGACAAAACACTCATTCTTGCAATGTCAATGCTCAATTGTTCCCATACTTCTTCCTAATTGACTAACACAACTAATTACTAACATAATGACCAACTCTATCCATCACTCATCCTTGGAGATGGGGTTGAGGTCTAGAGAAAGGGCAATTTAGGTGATAAATTAGGTGAAATTTTCACCCCATTTAGCGCCCCAAAATGAACCAATCCATTTTTCCATGAGGAATGAAATCCTTAGCCTCAACAATATATTCATCGAATATAATGAGGATGCTTCTTGGGATAAAATATGAATGATCATGAAATTTTTCCTAGGAACATCAAGGGAATTCATGGCCTCTTGGATGTCCTCATTAGAATAAAAAGCATGGGCTATTGGAGTAGACAAATATAGGGGTATTGTTGCAATAGGAAAGGGTATGGAAGGTTCCATCCAAGGATCAATGTCGACACTATAGGTTAAAAAACAAATCGCAGTAATGGAACCAACAAAGAAATAAATAACATATTCAAATAAAGTCTTAGTCTTGTGGACTTGAAGAGGGTTAACCTATAAGAAGGCACTCAAAAGTGGTGTTGGGACAGTGCCATTTTCAGAAGAGAAAAAAGGGTTCTCTATAATGATGGAACTGACTCATGATGAGATGCTTTAAACAAGGATGGATTCCAAATAATGGATCAGGGGTAGAGGTCTCCTATAAAATCCAATCAAGAATGAATCCTTTAAAATGTAGGGGGATATGTTCACTATTGTTGTAAATGATGTAGTGGCTAAAACGATGGATAAGTGGCTAATGTTTTTGGCTAATAGTAGGCACTAAATTGGGCGCAATAACATCATATTTAGCACCTACTATTGGCCAAATAAATTTAATTATTTTGGGGCATATGTAGTGCCCACTATACAAAGAAAATAAAAATTAAAACATCCCATGTGCAATGAAAATCCATTCGTAAGCTCGTTGACTATACAAAGAAAACAAAAAAATTAAAGCAAATGAAAGCAGGGTCATCCCTCCCCCTTATTGTATTGAATTTCCCCACTTTTATAAGTTCATCCAAAGTTCTAGCCAGTCGCTCACTTTCCAAGGACACAATACATCCCATGATCAATTGATAAAGGATATCTCATACAATCCCATTACAACGACAGTGGATACTATTAGCACTAGAAATCACCTTCAGATTGCATAAAAGGTAAGCCCAATACCCATCAGTTTATACAGTAAATGTAAATGAGTTTTATGTGGTCAAATGGAGAATACTCAATGATAATAACGTTCTAACTCAAAAATATGAACTAGAATGCACAAGCAATTGAGGTTTGGAAAAAACTTCAGTCAGTAAGTTGGAGTAAGGGTGAATAGAGGGAAGACTTTGGTGAGAAGAGTGTAGAGGTTCTCCGTAGATGTCAGGTCTTCCGGTAGCCTAAGGAGGAAAAACTTAAACACAAGATCCTCTTGGATTCAAATTTCAAGGAAAATGAAAGAAATCATAACAACACTATAATGAAGCATTCATCATAATACAACTACAACAATTCATGTGAATCCGTCATTCATGAACTCTCTCGGCATCAGAGGAAAATACTATGGGTTAAGAAATTTGACTTAGATTAATCAAGAAGTCTCAAATTAAATACATAGCTAGAGAACCAATGTTCTTCATCAAAATATTATAATAGCAGGGAGCCTAGCTCAACCATTCAACCTTAACAAAATACTAAAACTGCCTATATATACTCAGAAATGTTGCAACCACCAGGAGTGTGATCAGACCACCACATTAATGTTTTCAGTCAACACCTGCTCTGTCAGATTGTGTAGGCCTCCTCCTGTCAGATTCGAGCTAGGCGCAGTTATGTGATTTACAAGAAAATATGTCCATAAAGAAGCTTCAGATTGAAAATTTTCCTTCACAACCGCTCTCTGCATGTTTTCCATTTATGGGGTGAGACAAGGTCTCAACTTCCACCCCTATCTTCAATAACTACCTTCATCAGGATCAGGACGAGGCCTGACACTTATGAATGCTCAGACGATGCTCACGACTTCTGAGATTCAATCTCGACGTCTCAATGCCATGATGATCTTTTTCTATGACCAATATGGGCGCTTTCGACCTTTGGCATAGCTCCTTTTCATCGCTTCATCCTGCATACGAACTCGGGTCATGAATTGGCACTTATATCCAAAGGCGCTTCAGTATTTCGTCTTTCGGGAGTCTTCACTCTAGTTGATTTTAAATATTTTGATGCCCAAACTTGCAAAATAGCCTTATTCAGATCAATGATCGGACTTGCTTTGAATTTGATGGCCACGATTTCTTCCTTGAAAACCCCATTCTCCAACCAATCAATGCTAAAATATTTGATTCGTGAAACCATGGATCCTTTGATTTGGTGCCACGCATCCCTCTGAATCAGACGACTCCTGTTGATTTTGGGTTTCAGGAGTTTAGACCTTTGATGAACAACTTTAACAATATTTCAAACTCTCGATTTCCATGATTATTTTTCCACCATTGATCTCTCCTAATGAGACCTACGACCTAGATTAAATCTCTGCTCGACCTTTTGAGTTGGTCTGCGAAAAGGAGAGAGATAGGGAAAAATTATAGTCTTATGTAGAAACCACAAACCCACAGGACTCTGACAAGTTCATGTGACAAGATTTGGCTCCATAGGGATAGCATGCTCCCTACGATCTGCCAAGAACAAGTAGTTCCAGTTCCTTAGCTGTTGGGTTATGGAGTCATTTATTAAAACCAAAGGTAAAATAAAAGAAGATATTTACAATGACATGGGAAGCCACTCCTGGCTTAAGTAAAAAACTTCTTAAGAAAATGCCCATTTACAGGGCTACCAAAAACTTCAGCATCCTCCAAATCTTGCAACTTGTAAGTGTTATTTGAAAAAACCTCAGAAGATTTAAAGGGGCCAATCCACAAGGCCTGAAATTTACCGTGCTTGCCTTTATCTTGTTTAGGTGCATCGCACTTGAGTACTAGATTTTCCAGCTGAAAATCCTCTTTGGTCGCTTTCTTATCAAAGGCCTACTTGATATTCTGTTGATGTTCATGTGCTTTGTCTAATAGTTTCTCCCTCGTCTGTTGCACTTCTATGAGTTGTTGTATTCTTCTGATCATATCATCAGGTTCCCCTTGGTAGCTTTGGAAGAATTCTTCCAAAGGCAAGGAAAGATGAGAAAGAAAAATGGCCTTAAATCCATACATAGGATGGAAAAGAGAGACATCAAGGGCTCTCTTTGTTATCAGTTTGTCATCCCATAAAGAAAATTTAAGCTTTGAATCCCATGCCTTCTTGTTTTCCTCTAATAGTATTTTGATGATCTTAATAAGGCTCTTGTTAGAGGACTCTGCCAGTTCATTCCCTTGGGGATAGTAAGGAGTAGAGTGAATCAATGTGATTCCAAACTGTTCACAAAACTTAATCAATGGTTTAGCCTTGAAATCTGCAACATTATCAGTGACAATTTTGTTTGGACAACCAAATCTTGCCATAATATCCTTGAGAAAACTAATGATTACTTTATGGGAATAATTTCTTGTGAGGATGGCCTCATTCTACTTAGTAAAGTAGTTTGTGACAGTCAATATCCACTATGCTGACCACTTGAAGTAGGATGAATTTCCCTAATAAAATCCAGGCCCCACTGCTGAAAGGGCCTTGAAGCTACCATAGGCTTTAGTGGAAAAGACTTGAGATGCTGCTTTTCAGAGAATTTCTGATACTTAGTACAAGCCTTGATATTTGTATAGAAATCAGTAAAGAGGCTAGGCCCAAAATACCCAACCCTGAGAATTTTATAGGCTGTGGTTCTCCATAACTGATGCCCCCCACATAAACTATCATGAAAATCATATATAATCTTTTGGGATTCTTGTGGGTCTAGGCATCTCAACAACACTCCTAGAGGGTATTTCCAATATAAGACATGATCAACCAGACAATATTTAATTGATTTGAGCTTCAAATCTCTTACCTTTCTCTTTTCCATGCCATCAGGAGGATGTAACTTTTGTAGGAAAAATGTAATGTCTTTGTACCAAGTGCATCCTACCAATGGGGGTGTGACTTTAGAATCTTCATTAGACAAATCAACTTGTTGATTCTCTGAACAAATGTTGATAAAATTGACCCCCAAGGCTTTATAATTAGATTTAGCCAACAACCTGGATAAACCTTGGCCTTTAACCAGTTTGGTGGGCTTTATTTCAAGATCAAATTCGAGGATCTTGGCAATCCACTTGCTCCTTCTTCCATCTATGTCAGGCTAGATGAGGATCTCCTTCACATAAGATGAAGGGACATATGAAATGACCTTTGAATGCAGAACATAGACTCTGAAATCCTTGAGGGGTTTCACCAAAGCATAGGCCTGCTTTTCCATGATGTCATGCCGTATCTCAACTGCTCTCAATGCCCTACTGAAAAATGAAATGGGTTGCTCCAACATTTCAACATTTTTCTGCAATAAAACAAATTCTACTCTGTCAAATGAAGAAAAAGAGAAAATCAGAAAATCCTTGGAGTAAGCAGGACTGATGAGCATAGGTTCTTCAGTCAAGGCCTTCTTTATTTGATCAAAATAATTTTGAGATTCTGTAGTGAACTTGACTTCATTTCCCTTCCTCAACATGGCTGTAATATATTTTACCATTTTAGCAAAATTAGAAACAAACCTTCTCCGAAAATTAATTTTCCCCAAGAATGACTGAACTTCTTTCTTGGATCTAGGTTGTGACAAGGTTTGGATAGCTTCTACCCTATTGGGATCAATCCTTACTCCCTCAGTTGGTACTATGTGCCCCAATAATTTCCCCTCCTTCATGGAAAACAATGACTTCTTAGGATTTAAGAAGAGACCAAATTTCCTACATTTCAAGAAGACCTTTTTCAGATGATAAAAGTGCTCTTTATCAGACCTAGAAAAAACTGTAATGTCATCCAAATAGATGAATAAAAATTTATCTTTTTCTCCGATGAATGCAATGTCCATAGCTTGTTGGAAGGTTTCCCCCGAGTTCATCAATCCAAAGGGAATCTTAGAGTACATGAATGTAACCCAAGGAGTAGTGAAGGTTGTCTTCTCTTTGTTTTCAGGCAAGACACAAACCTGATTGTAGCCAGAAAAGCCATCAATCATGGACATACTAGATGCACCAATCACCCTCTGTAATATGTGCTCCATCTTTGGTATGGGGTAATTTTCCTTCTTAGAGCTTCTATTTAGGTTCCTGAAATCAACACAAAGTCTGATTTGTCCATTCTTCTTCCTCACTGGGACCAAGTTGGCCACCCATTCAGAATACCCCAGAGGGATGATAATCTGGGCATCCAAAATATTTTTCACCTCTTTCTCCATAATAGGCAGCAACATAGGATTTATTTGTCTCATTTTTTTCCTAAATGGTTTGGCCTCTTCCTTCAATGGTATATTATGTTCAATGACACTTGTGTCATATGTTCTGAGATCTTCATATGTCCAGGAAAACACATCAACAAATTATTTAAACAATTCTGCATATTTCACCCTTTGTTCCATTGACAAGATGCTTGACAACTTGAAAAATTTTGGATCCTTCTCTGTACCAATATTGTACTCAGCTATATCAGTATAATCAGCTGAACCTTTAACCTTCACTTCCACATCATTCTCGTCGAATAGTCTTTCCAAAGGAACTAGTCTTTTTGGAATATGATTTCTAGGCAACTGAACAATATGATGATGGACAATTTTTCTTAGAAGAACGTCACCCTGAGAATTATTTTCAGAGTCATGATATTGATCTATATGTAATGCAAGAAGTTCATCAACAGACTCAAGGAATTTTTTGAGCTCCAGGTCATCCTCAAATACTTTCCAATGCTTGACATTGTTAGGTACAAAGGACCTATATTTCACCTCTACATCATACTTGAGTTTTGGTGGAAATGGGACTCTAAAATGGCTTGCTGAAAGAGCCAAAGAATTAGCCATGGTATTCTCCTCTCTTGGAATAAATGAAATGTTGAAAGCCAAGAAGAAACTATCAAATAGGTCCCACACTTCATTTCTGTAAGCTCTGGGCCTAGGATGCTTAGCTTGGTAAATAATTTTGATCTGATGAACAATTAGTTATGCATAATCAAATACTGATAGATCCTCAATCCCCATGTCCTTTGCATCCCTTAAACTCAAAACAAGAGCTTCATACTCTGCCACGTTGTTGGTAGCCTCAAATTATAGCTTGTAGGAAAAAGCTATAGTCTCTTGATAATGTGAAACAAAGACAACTCCAACACCAATACCTTCGTTAGAAGAGGATCCATAAAAAATCATCTTCCAAACAGAGGTAGTTGGAGGAGGGGTTTCACAAAAAGTGATGGGTTGCTTTATGATTTCAAGAGGAGGCTCAGGAGCATTAGCGAGCTGCAATATCCTGGATACCAAATTAGTGTCAAGAGAAAAAATAGGATGGTTGGTGGGGTTTGTTTCATCACTAATGATGTAGGGAAACTAAGCTTCCATGTAAAGTCTCCTTTGTTCATCCTCAAACATAGAAATGGTGGCATATGAAAGGTCCATCTGCAAGGTTCCCGCCAGTCTCTTTATCCAATATCTAGATAGGAGCATCCTGAACTTAGGGGGAATATTAGCCACTACGATATCCATGACTACGCTCTTCATTGGCAATTGGAACAGAGAAACGACCAGGTCTTTGATAACCCCAAGGCACTTCACCTTCCCAGATTCGAAAGAATACAGGTCATGGTATGCTTTTGTAACCTCCAACTCAAGCTCTTCCATGACAGTCTTAGGCATACGAATGTGAGATGCCCCTGAATCCATCAAGTAGTTATGAAACACCTTATCATGGATGTTCCATGAAGTGTATAAGGGAGGGGAAGAGTTGTCTCTATCCTCTACCAAAGGCCCTAATATGACAACTGGCCTTTCATATTGGAGGTTAACTGAGTCTGTGGAGTGAGATGTAGGTTCGGGCTGAAATTATTTTGATAGGAACCTTTTGAAATCCTCATGCTTGAATAAATTTGAGAGTGGTATAGGGATTCTAATCTTTTGAATCTCATGCTCAAAGCTATAAGGGGAGGGAGGCTTCAGAATCTCCTTCACTTCTAGGATAGGAATTTTGACCACTAGTGGGGGGCTTTGTGCCTTCCTTTCTTTGTTGCTGTCTTCTATATCTCTAATAGGTTTCTCAGCTCTAGAAGGCCATTCAGGAGTGTCATAATTTCCTTGCTTCTTCTTGGATTGAAGGTTATATCTATTTGTATCACTGCTGGTATTTTCTCCTTTGCTCATCTCATTTAGTTGATTACTCGTGAGGGATTCTTTGTATGAAGACCGAGTTAAGTGAGGGGATGAAGAGGTATCTCCACAGAAATGGATCTCATGATCAAAATATTCTTTCTCTCCATATTCATTGGTAACCAGGTTATTTTGGAGAGGAGTTTGGATTTTCTGATCATCTCGGTCCCTGTTTCTCTGATCTCTTTGGATGGTTTGAGGGGTATTTGGTATTTTGAAACTACCCTTATTATCAACAATTTGGGGATTTCTATAGATCTTCTTTCCTTCCAATTCGAACCTTTCCGTTCTAGCAGAAACTGACTTTAGTAGTTTGGTTACTTCATCCATTTGAGGGGAGGCAACAAAGGAACTAGAAGTCGAACCTCCAGACCTACCTTTTCTTCTGTCTCTATCAACATTACTCCTAATATTATCAACTTCCAATATATTATATTCTACTTTAATGGATGCATCTTGCATATGAGCCAAGGAGGTAGCTCTTCTTTCTCTTAACAGGAGGCAGAAATCAGAGTCAAAAGAACTAGAATAACTAGTCTTTGAAGAGGTTTCTGTAGGCTTAGTCTTAGTGGGAATTTTATTATAAATTATATTAAACCTTTTTGGGAATTCAGAAACAAATTCCCCTTCCCCTTTCTTCAGTGATCTGAACTCTGTAATATAGTAAAGGAAATCCTTTCTATCACCCCAATTCTTTAAGAAGGCTTCATCAAGGGATTCAATCCCATCAATAGATCTAGTAGGCAAAGCCCTGAACCATTTCTTGGCCTCTCCATCAAGGCTATGAAAAAAAAAAATTCATCCATACATATTCAATCACAATGACATAATTGTCAACATAACTATACAAGGCTGTAAGGTGCTCCTCCGTAGTTATATCTCCCTCACCTGTGAACTTGGGAAATTGTTTAAGGTAGCCATCAGCTAGGAGAGCACTCAGAGGCTAAGGCAGAACAAGAGGGGCGTACCTAGAAACCACTATAAAATCCATTATATTTCTGGGGGGATTAGCACCTGCCATTGGGATATGAACTGGAGGGGAACTCGAAGGGCATGGAGTTTGGATAGGTGAAATTGGGGCAGTGCTTCTGGGAGAAAAAGGAAAAGGCTGGGTGTTGGGAGATAAATATAAGGGGCTTGAGGGAACATAGGTTTCCCCTTCTATAATTGCAACAACTATAATAGGAGGAGTAGTAAAGTATGGAGTAGGAAAGTCTTCTAAGGTCCTGGGTCTAAACCACTTCACAAATCTAGGGGAGAAAGGGGTGTCAAATATTTCTCCTTCCAAACTAAGACTAGGAGGGGAGAAATCAATAGGGAAACTCCCAAAATTTAAAATTCTAGAAACTCCAACAGTTTGTATAAGATTAGAATCAAAGACATTTATGGGAGATTGTAAGGAGGGATTATGCAAATTATCAGAATAAATTGGTATAGTAGTGGAGGTACCTTTTTGAGCGGTCTTTCGCTTTCTGATAATTTTCTTTGGGTTAGCTTCAGGCGTTGTTAGAGGTAGTAGTGGAGTGAACCTTGTGTGTCTGCCTTTAGGATCCATAAATGAATAGTGGAGTCAAAACAATGGAGTCACCAAGTGCAAGTTGCAATTTTAAATGGTTATGATATCTGATGAACCTTCAGAATCAAAATCTTCTTTGTCGTTCTATCCCAGGGAAATGTCTTCAATTCATTCCCCGACAATGATGCCAGAAATGTCAGTGTAGAGGTCCATCGTGGATGTTGGGTCTTACAACAACCTAAGGAGGAAATAATTAAACACAAGATCCTCTTGGATTCAAATTTCAAGGAAAATGAAAGAAATCATAATAGCACTATAATCAAATATTCATCATAATACAATTACAACAATTCATGTGAATCAGTCAGTCATGAAATTTCTCAATATTAGAGGCAAATAACATGGGGTAAGAAATATTACTTATATTAATAAAGAAGTCTCAAATCAAATACATAACTAGAGAACCGGTGTTCTTCATCAAAATATTATAATAGCAGGGAGCCTAGCTCAACCATTCGACCTTAACAAAATACTAAAACTACCTATATATACTCAGAAATGATGCAACCACCAGGAGTGTGATCATACCACTGCATTAACATTTTCAGTCGACGCCTACTCTGTTAGATTGTGTAAGCCTCCTCCTGTCAAATGCGAGCCAGGCACAATTATGTGATTTACAGTAAAATATGTCCATAAGGAATCTTCAGATTGATAGTCTGCCTTCATGGCCACTCTCTGCATGTTTTCCATTTATGGGGTGAGACAAGGTCCTAATTTCCACCCCATATTCAATATCTACCTTCATCAGGATCAAGGCGAGGCTTGACACTCATAAATGCTCATCCTGTGCTCACAACTTCTAGGAGTCAATCTCGATGTCTCGAGGCCATGTTGATCTTTTTATGTGACCAATATGGGAGCTTTCATCCTTTGGTGCAACTCCTTTTGATTGCTCCATCCTGAATGAGACCTTGGGTCATAACTTGGTGCTTATATCCAAAGGCACCTCGGGATTTAATCTTTCAAGAGTCTTCACTCCACTTGATTTTAAATATTTTGATGCCCGAACTTGCGAAATAGCCTTATTCGGATGAACGATCGGACTTGCTTTGAATTGGATGACCATGATTGCTTCATCAAAAACCCCAGTTGTGAGCCACTCAATGCTAAAACCTCTTATGCACGAAACTATAAATCCTTAGATTTGGTGCCATGCATCCCTCTGATTCGGACGACTCCTGCTGATTTTGGGTTTCAGGAGTTCGAACCTTTAACAAACAACTTTAACAATATTTCGAACTCCCGATTCCTATGATTATTTTTCCACCATTGATCTCTACTAATGAGACCTATGACCCATATTAAATCTCTGCTCGACCTTTTGACTTGGTCTGCGAAAAGGAGAGAGACAAGGAAAAATTATAGTCTTAGGTAGAAACCACAAACCCATAGGAATCTAACAAGTTCATGTGATAAAAGATACAAGGAACCCAACAACAAAGCAAATGGTGAAGGTAAAATACTGGAGACTTAATTCTCTACATCTCACAGCCACGACTACAACTTGTGTCGAAAGGGCTGAGTTTGGGTGTTCTCCTTCATTCTGGGCGCCTCTATCATTAGTTGGATGCAATATCTTATGGCTAGGGATGCTTTTTCTTGAGGAAATTGTGCCACTGCTGAAAAAGGAAAGGCCCATTGTCCTGTGTTTCATTTCTGGTGGTTAGGAGGCAAGTTAAATCTTCAGTAGGATTCATATTTAGTGATGGGATTAACATTGGCGGTGTTGTTTGTAATAGAGGAACTAGGTTAGAAGTGTCAAGAGGGGCACATCATTCTACAGTAGTTGTGAAGGGATTCTGTAGGAGGCAAGCCGGTTAATCTTCACTATGAGTTGGGGTCACTACCATGGAGAAATCACTTCAGTAACCTATAACAACACTCATATCAATTCCCTAGTCGGTAATGAGGTCAAACATTTAATGAAATAATATATTTATGTGTGCAACTAGTTGTGGTTCTCGCGTTTAGTGTAATATTGTTATTGCACTTTATTTGTATCAGTATTTATTTTATTTTGGACATCTAACACATTGTTGTCTATAAGAAACACATGGAAACTATGACTATAAACACCTAGAATTATTATCGTAGCATTTAAGTGTTAATTTGGGATAGATGTGGATCCATATGTGAATGGAAAGATACTGTCCTTAGTGAAGAAATTGCAGCAGTAATTAAACATGCCATTAGGGGAAACTAACAAACTAGGTCAACGTGGAGAATGCAGACGATGTGTTTGAAAAAATACACAAACAAGATGTGGTCTCATGGCTCAAAATGATCACTCAAAATGCATTGTGGGATCCATTAAATATTTTTTTATCAGAATAGTTGCATGCTAAAAAGGATGAGCATAATTCATATTAAGAAGGATTATCAGACCTAGATTTGCAAAGGCAAGGGAAATTTAAACAAATAGACATTGGGGAACAAAATATGGTTTGGAATTTTTTCGTCAAATGATTTCAAAAACAGAAGGATGGATATTCCAAATATAAAGTTGCAAGATGAATTAAAGGAAATGATTGAAACAGGATGTGTCAAAGAAATTTCGTTTGGATGCACTTCCACCAACTTTCCCGCACCAAACAATTCTTCTAACATCTATAGATTAATTAGAATTGTATCCTCATTAAGTCCAAGTGAAAATTAGAGAAATGTTGTTCCATCAAATGAATCAAAATATTTGAATGGCATTGGATGCATTGAGCACGATGATTCATATAAGAAGTTGAGATCTTCCCCATCCGATGTTTCACCACCTCATTTCTTTCAAATTCAATTATTAAGAACCCTTTCATCTCAAGGACTTAGCTTAGTTCCAATGCCTCCATATAAACAATCATGTTTCTTTTCCCAATATGGTAGATCTTTACATTTAAATATTTTTTCACATTGAAATTGGTTTGCATGCCAATTTGGCATGCACAACATCCCTATGGCTTATGTACTATTTTCCCTCTTCTTCATATTCTTCTCAAGTTGTAGCATTTGGATTTGAAGCTTCTACCTTTGGCACATTTTGGAAAGTTTTCCATTCTATATTCTTTCATCGAAGGGGAGGAAGGCTCCATTATATAATATCTAATCCCAACAAAAGCACAAATATTTACAAAATGGTTGATCTTAGAGTTCACAAACCATTATTGTATTATATTAATCAACTTCCTTTTGTCCACTCTATCCTAATAATTTTACTTATTATATACATGTTAGAACCTTCTTTCCATGTTAGTATCAATTATAGAAATGGTCAATATTTGTGAAAAGAGAAAATTTTCAATTGGTTGCTCGAGCAAAGTTCCTCTTAACCTTGTTGATCTCCCATTGCACCTTAAGATCATTTCTATGGTATTGGCTGAGATACACCTCTCTATCAAAATCTATCTTCATTATTTAAACTTTCATTATTTTAGAAGATATATGAGAAATGGGTCCCAAAAAATACCTTGTCAACAATATTAACTTCGTTGTTTAGGTGAAGGGTAAGGGCTAAGTTATAAGAAAACAGAAGGTAGCTAAAACAATTGTAAGGAATTTGGAACCTTATTGTGGTGGCTTGGAGTGAGGATAGATAAAGGCCCTCTCTCATTCATATCAATCTTATCATGTAGCTTCAATTGACATCTTGCAATAGAATGTTGCTTATGATAACAAATCTGCAGAGATTTTGATGACGCTTTAAAAGAATTAGAGTACATCACCAATCACCTTCTCAATAAAGATTAAATTTATGTTCATAAACATGAGGGGTGCTACTGAGATGTAAAAAAAACATAATGTGGATGATGTTGCAAACAACACAATCAAATATCAATTTAGAAGAATTGATGTTCAGTTGCTTCAAATTAACATGGTTTGTTGATTTTGAAGGGAATGATTGTATTGGTGCCAAATTATCCTTAGGGAAAAGGTGGGGAAATGTGTGGAATTGAACCTTGGTTGACAACTTGTATTGTTTATAATGGGTGAGATATTGATATATTTTATAATGGGTGAGATATTTATAATCAATATTTTTGGTCAGTGGTAATGGTTGCAAGACAATTATTGGTTTTTGCTCAGTCTGTTCTCTCATATCTTTGTAGGAAAATCTTTGGCATGTTCTTCTCTCATTGAGAGACTATCCTGGAATAGTAGTCAACATATCCTATACATAATTCATCTAAATTTGAAATGGTAGCATAAGAAGAGACCGAGACATTGCACTTTGTTTGATAAGAAAAAGGGAATTCGATGGTGTTGGATTTATTAGATAGGCTTTGTGCAAATTCAAATCTAGGTTATTATCTCCTTGAACAATTTTGTAGAAGTTTTATGTTCAACCATAGGGTATTTTCATCTCCCATTAGTGGATGGCCTCAATATTAGCTAAGAGAATAATAACTTGAAATTGGATTTCAAGCTTAAAATTTTTCATTTAGCTTCCATGAAGTACATCAAACAAATTTCAATAATTTGGGAGTTGGCTTGTAAGCCTATTGGAAGAGAGGGTCATATTCTCTAGTAGAAAGCAACCATTTGGAAGATAACTGAATTTTTAAGAGGTTAGGGCCAACGGTTGTGTATGTAGAGAGTGGTGAAGGGATAGGAATGTAAATCATGACAAGGTACTAAAGATAATTTATGAACTCCAATGCCTATAATGTTTCTTTGGAGGACGAGGTTGTTGAGGTTGAGCATGTTTTGTAGAAAATGGAGTGAAAAGTAAGAGGTGCAACATTTAGAAATTAAATTCTTAGGGGATGTGTCTTTGAAATTCTTCTTTGACTACTGCTTATGTTTTTGGTCCAGAAAAAACCTATTAAGAACTGCAAACCTTATTTCTTGGGTTTACAAGGATGCAATGAATACAAAAAACTCTACTGTAGTTTGTCTTGAATATTAGCATTTATCATGTAATTGTACCTTCTCTTGTAGTTTTGTTCAGCCAATAATTATATCTCTATCTTTATCTTCCTATGATAGCATTGATATAGGTGTTGCTTTTACATTTCCACTATGTACCTATAGTGGATGTACTTTTTTTAGTCCTATTGTCCTACTTGCTATGGTCATTTGTTGGACATTAAAATAATCTTGTCTTATTTTATATTATGGAGTAGCCTGGCCTTGGGAGCTATATTCGTCCATGAAAATTGTCTGTAGGAACATGAGCCCTAATAAATTTATTAAAAGGGTTGTTCTAAAACCATGCTTTATGATCTTGTGGTCTCAAATCATGGAAAATGACAAAAAATACCACAAATTAATCTAAAGTATGACATTGATGAATTCCGTGAGTACTTTATTTGGTTAAATAAAAGAATTTGTATTAAACCAAGGTTTACCCTAGTAGAAATAGAATACATGAGCCGGACTGTTCATTTTAGAGGCCTAACTCTCACTAAGATAATAATATATCCTCTTAAACTTTACAACAAGTCCATGGACTACATATAACTAACTGATAAAAATAGAAAACAATAGGAAAAACCCAACCCAAACACAGTTGTAAGGAAATATATTTCTATAAGTGTCATTTATGGGATAGAACCTATTCATGAATATTGGAACTTTTGAAAGAAAATACCTGCTAGCTGAAAATTTGATTCTAAGGCAGGCAAGAAATGGCATGTCAAGTCAAGGCAAGGCATGTCAAGGAAACACATGACAATGCCAAGGCAAAGTATGGCATGTCAAGGTAAGGAGCATGGAAAGGCATGGCATGTCAAGGAAAGGAAATACATGACATGTCAAGGCTAGGCATGACATGTCAAGGAAAGACAGGTCAATGCAAGGCATGACATGTCAAGGAAAGGCATGTCAATGAAAGGAAAGGTCTGTCAAGGAAATACATGTCAAGGCAAGGCAAGGAATGTCAGGGAAAGGCATGGCAAGGAAAAGCAAGGAGAGGAATGTAAAGGCAAGGCATGGCATGTCAAGGAAAGGCATGTAAAGGAAAGGCAAGGGATTGCATGTCAAGGCAAGGAATTTCAAGGAAAGTCATGGTAAGGCATGACAATGCATGTCAAAGCATGTCATGTCAAGGCATGGAAAGACATGTCAAGGCAAGGCATGGTAAGGATAGGCATGGCATGTCAAGGAAAGGCATGTAAAGGCATGGCATGTAAAGGAAAGGTAAGAAATGTAAGGGGGATGTAAGGCATGTCAAGGAAAGGAAAGACATGTCAGGGAAAGGCATGGAAAGGAAAGACATGGCAAGAAAAGGAATGCCAAGGAAGACATAACATGTCAAGGAAAGGCATGGCATGGAAAGGCAAGGAAAGGGAATGCATGGTAAGGAAAGGTAAGTCATGGTAAGGAATGACAACACGTGATAAATAATGGCATGTCAAGAAAGACAAGACATGTCAAGGAAAGGCATGGATTGTCAAGGCAAGGCATGGCAAGGTTAGGCATGGAATGCCAAGGAAAGGCATGGCATGTCAAGGAAAAGGCAAGTAATGTCATGTTAAGGAAAGGAAATGGCATTTCAAGTCAAGGAAAGACATGTCAAGGAAAGACATGTCAAGGCAAGGAAAGGCATGTCAAGGAAAGGCATGGCATGCCAAGGCAAGGCATGGCATGGCAAGGCAAGGCATGGAATGGAAAGGCAAGGCATGACATGTCAAGGAAAGGAAAGGCATGGCATGTCAAGGCAAGGAAAGACATGACAATGAAAGGCATAGAATGTCAAGGAAAGACATGGAAAGGCTAGGGATAGCATGTAGGGTCAAGGCAAGGCATGGCATGTAAGCGAAAGAAAATGGTATGTCAAGTCAAGGCAAGGAATGCCAAGGAAATAAATTTCAAGGAAAGGAAAGGCATGTCAAGGCAAAGAATGGTATGTCAAGGAAAGGCATGTCAAGGCAAAGAATGGTATGTCAAGGAAAGGCATGTCATGGAAAGATGATACACGACATGTCAAGGAAAAGCAAGACATGACATGTCAAGGAAAGGAAATGCATGCCAGGGAAAGACATTTATTATCAAGGCTAGGCATGGAATGTCAAGGAAATGCATGGTATATAGGGGAAAGAAAAGGCATGGAATGTCAAGAAAAAGAAAGGAATGACATGTCAAGGAAAGGAAATGAAATGTCAAGTCAAGTCAAGGAATGGCATGGAAAGTCAAGGCATGGCATGTCAAGGCAAGGCAAGGCATGGCCTGTCAAGGCAAGGCAAGACATGTCAAGGAAATCCATGGCTTGTAATGGAAAGGCATGGAAAGGATAGGCATGGCATTTCAAGGAAAGGCATGGCATGTCAAGAAAAGGCAAGGCAAGGGATGTCATGTCAAGGCAAGGAAATACATGTCAAGGCAAGTCATTGTTTGTCAAGGAAGGGCATGGAAAAGCTAGGAATGCCATGTCAAGGCAAGGCATGGAATGTAAAGGAAAGGAAAGGCATGGCATGCCAAGGCAAGACAAGGCATGACATGTCAAGGAAAGGTATGGCATGGAAAGGCAAGGCATGTCATGTCAAGGCAAGGCAAGGCATGACATGTCATGGCAAGAAATGAATTGTCAAGGAAAGGCATGAAAGGCTAGGCATGCCGTTTTTTATGATCTTTACTAACATTTATTAGAATTGTTGAATGTTCCACATCATTGGAATGGCATCTTAGTTGTAACTTATTTAAAATTTTATTACCGTATGTGCACTTTGATATGATGTGATATGTTTATCATTTCTTTTCATATGTTGTAATATTAGATATATAATAGAAAAATTAATTATTGCATGAAATAAATAATAAATTTTCATTCTAAATTTTTGTTTTTGCAGAGAAAGGATCTTCCAAAAGATCAGGATCATCCTCATAAAATAGATCCAGATCATGACATTGAGTCTGATGTTGAGATGGTAGATGATGCTCATGAAGACACATATATAGATGAGAACGATGCAAATGATGTTGATCATGATCATGATCGTGATGATGATGTTGAGGCAGTTGTTGGTAGTAGGCAGTGACATTCATGATCATATAGACTACATCATGGATCATTTTTGATATATTGTTATAATGCCTCTTTTTATGGTTACTATCATATGTATCATTTTCACGGCCTTGAGTGCCATATTATTGAGTTGTATCATTTTGACATGTATCATGTTGAATTATATCATTTGGACATGACGTATCATATTGATTGTATCATTTTGTCTTACATAATTTATCATTTTTATTTATATGATTTGTACATGATGTATCATTTTGAATTATGTCGACTGTTGGACATGTATCATTTTCAGATGTTATTTATCTACTAGCATATTTGAATTTCACTTGTTTTAGTTATACATGATGATGAGCTTATTAATATTGAATCGTCAATTTTTATATATTGAAAGTGGTTCATGATTTTTGGATGCATATTTATTACGTATGAAGGTATTGATTTACTTCTCATGATGGATGTTTTCAAATTCACTTAAATTATAGATATTTGACTCACCTATTTTAAATATAGATGATGACCGTGTTAGAATAATTATCTTGTTATTTTATATATACTGGATGTTGTAGATTCTATTTTGATGGAGATTTAATAAGTATATGATGTTGTTAATTTTTATGGATGTTCGTTTCCCTAAAAATTATTTATAAATGTTATCCTATAAAATATTTCAAATGCATTTATATGACTTATTGTATAATCATATAAGTTATTTAAGAGACATGATATATTTAACTAATTAAATTGAAATAAAACATATTAAATTAATAGTTGTAAGCAAAACAAGAAGCATTTTTGGAAGTAAAAAAGGAAGCAACAATGGAAGATAAATCAGAAGCCACACAAGAAGCAAAACTAGAAGACAAACCAGAAGCAAAAATGGAAGAAAAATGAGAATCAAAACTTGAAGCAAAACTAGATGTAAAACTAGAAGTCAAAATAGAAGTCAAACTAAAAGCAAATTTGGAAGCCATATCAGAAGCAAAATTGGACGTAAAAATGGAAGCCAAACCAAAAGCCAAAATGGAAGAAAAATTGGAAGGCATATCAGAAGAAAAACTGGAGGCCAAACCATATGAAAAAATGGAAGAAAAATTGGAAGGCATATCAGAAGAAAAATTGGAAGAAACACCTGGAACTAAACCTGGCACTATTCCTGCCACTAATTTCAACACTATTCCTTGTTCTATTCCCGACACTAAAACTGGCGCTATTCCTGGTGCTATTCGTGGTGCTAAAATTGACACTATTTTTGTGAGGGAAATCCCCTTATGGACTAGCAAATAGGGTTATCTTATGCATGTAGATATGACCAAAATAAATCTACTTTCTACCTTCGTTCCCAGACTTAAACCCCATTCCTTTTCAGAAAATACATGGTTAGACCAACATACCTTGTTCCGGATGTTCGATGTCGATCTCCTTTCATGCTTGATCGCTTGTTAGCAGCTATCCTCTCAAGATTGATCTGTGTACAAAACAAGAAACAAACTACACATGCATTTTACCTATAGACTAATGGGTTAGAGATTCAAACATATACTTACTAAACTATGAAGAACTCATATAGTGGGATGGGAAAATAATTTCTTTATTATTAACTTTAATGAATCAACTTATAATGTCAAGACCAACCACTACTCTGGGAATCCTGATCTTGGGCTCCTCTTCAAATGTCCTCCAACTTCTTTGCTTTGTATCTCTTCTTACACAAGGATGGCTAAAGGGTTGGGACAATGGGAATATGCAATTGGGTAGAGTTTATTTACTCTATTTCTCCTCTTCTAAATGGGACCCCTAGCCCTTCTTTTATAGGCTAGAAGAAGCTAGGTATTTGGATGAACCCTCGGCCATGCATGGCCAGGAGTTTCAGTTAACTCACCCAAAGTTGTGTGTTCCGTCGACAACTTTCCTTTTTTCATACTTTTGTCGGTCCAAGTGGGCTGTTTTAGGTCAGCTAGCATGTACATGCGTGTAGTAATGGATTAGGGCACATGGGCCCTTATAAAAGAGGTTTTTTAAAGAGTTGTTCAACAGTTCTTTGGCAAAGAAGGGATCTTAGATGGCATGATGCTAGGTAAGCATGTATGGTAAAAATTAGGGTTATAATAGATGCCCCCTAATGTGTGAGGTCAGAAGAGCATCTGATGGCTGAAATACATTACCAATCTTTACTGATGTGCCAAACAAGTGAGCCCAGGGACCAAGAACTCGGAGGTGCCCTCTGCAAAATTACAAATGTCTCATCGAGGCGGGCATACCCATGCTCGGGATAAAATAGAATCATGGCTACCAGTCAAATACACTGTAGATCCATGTCAAATAACTATATAAAGTGTAGTCACGAACAATACACAACGGAGATACATCTCGAAATAAAAAAGATACACATATAGAGTATCCATCTTCTAGAAGCTGATACGACATGATGGCTGGAGATGAGATCTTTAGAGATCGAGCAACAACTTCAAAATCTTCAAAACTCAAGGTAGGAGTGTAATATGAGTGTACAACTTCACTACCCCGAGGTCCTCGATGGCTAGTTAGTCATGGACTAGATAATCTTGATGATCAGACTGAAGGCTTCATTGATTTCGAACTAGGACTTGATTGTACATTCAGGATGGCTGGGTATGAGGGCAAGAGACAAATTGTAGAGGGGTCGACTCAGGCTTGGTAGAAACTTCCCTTGGACAAAATCATGAAAAATGATGAAACTTAGGCAGCATGGCATTAATCATAAGTTTACGAAGAAAGAGGCAAAACAAACTCTCCATATGTTTGGAAGAATAACCAAATGGAGGAGGACACAACTCTATGTAGCGAGAACAACTTCCTAAGGTTGTACTACATCCCAAAGCTTGACAAAAAAATGGACAGATGTGCTTTATCCAAGGGTGACTCATTATGTTGCGAATAAAGAAAATACTTTTCCCTTCCTCTTTTTGGGGTATATTTGATTTTTTTTGGTCTTTTTTCAATAATTTTGGAAAAAGAATAAAGGAATGTTACATTACAATGGAGGAACGAGTGTGACAAACATACAAGCTCAAGGCACAAGGACAAGACTAATGTTCAAAATAATGATACTCGGGAAAAATTCTCTCGGGGCCAAGGGTGTTAAGACGCAGAAGCAAAGTGCTACAAGGCTGGCGTATAAGGTATGCAAATGCGGTTAACAAAACACAGAATGGTAATGTCCTTCGATGTAAGTTTAACGAGCCTATAGAAGGTAAGCTTGGTGGTTTTTCATATTTAGAGAGTCTGAAAAATCATATAAGGAGACTCCATTGGGGTACCTTTTTTGAAGATAGTCTAGTCGGTTTGAAAAAGGGGGAAACTAGCACCTACAAGATGTTTATTCAAAACCATTTTAACGAGTGTGATAAGGACAAGATCACTCAGCCATTTTTTCATTTTTAAGGAGTCTAAAAAAATCTTAACTATGGAATCCATCAGGAATGTTCTTCTGGACCGGTTTAATGAGTGTGAAAGAATAAGGTCACTCAACGATCTTTTCAATTTTAGGGAGTTTGAAAAGGGCTTAACTATGGACTCCGTGGGGGTTCCTTCTTCATAAGTTTAGTCCCTTAGGCCCGAAAAAGGGATAAAATTATACCTAAGAGTACTCTTCTAGAGAAATGAAGTTCCATAGAGTATACCTTTGTTCATACAGTGGACCGTCTGGACCGAAAAAGGGGTAAACTACCGCCGGACAGACGTGACTTCAAATTCCAGTTTAACGAGCATGAAAGGCCACAAGATTGATTGACAATATTTTCATGTTTCTAGGGTATGAAAAGGGCTTAAAAGAAGACCCATTATTTTTTGGGAGTCTCAAGGGTGAGGTCAAGAGCGAAGAAAAATCATGCAAATGAGGCTCAAACTCATATTCAAGAAAAACTACAAGGACTCCTGAGCCTACAGTGTTTTAGAAACAACATGAATAACATAATGCAACTAGGATCTACCTAGGGCATCCATGTTCCCGTAATCTCTACCACCAAGTTGTAACACTCCTAAAGCAGCTATGATGGTTCTATGTCACAACCTAATGGGATCGATCCTATGGAAAAGGAAAAAGACAACAAGGTACAAAAGTCAAGGTAGAAACCTAACCTATATGCTCAAGTTGATCCTAAAAAAAAAAAATTAACAGACCATCAAAAATTACTCAAAACTCCAAAAAACTGTCCCAATACCCGATCAAATCCCTCCTATGAAACTCCTGAATCACTTTAAATGGTTTTTGGTTTAAAGAAAATGATAAGGGAGGCCAAAAAAGTGAACAAAAGAGGCCAAAAAGTCTATAAATAGAAGCTGGCAACTCGTTATCACCATTGCTGATTTGGAAATTGAATTTGGAGCCAAAATATACCCTTTGTCAAAAGCGGTGATTCTAGGAGCTACAGTGGATGAAGCGAACTTTTTTCTGGATCAAGTAAGTACAAACTCTCTTATCTTGCATTTTATGTCTTTTTTTTTGCATTGGGTTTCATTTTTTAGGGGGGCATCGACCTTTAAAAGGACATTTACTTTTTGACTGGCCTCTCCAGGAGAGGGGAACCAATCAATTTCCAAAATTTTCCTTCGGGGATGCATAACATAGCGGAAATGATAGGCCTATACTATGCAGATGATATAGACCACTTGAGCACATAAGTGCCCATAAGCAAGATCACTAACTTATCGCTACAGGTGATAGTATTGCTTATTGGGCGAATTACTGATTCTGCGGCTCTACATCAGGCATCCTGTGCATAGATGAAATGTGCAGTCCAGTGCTTAAATGCATAAGTTTTTGATTGGAGTACCACATTGCTTGATTGTATGAAAAGACAACTGACAGATTGTCATTTGCGGACACATAGGAACTTCAGGTTCAAGACCATTCTGTGTTTGTTATTTTTTGAGAGAGTTCTGAGTTTTAGTCCTCGAGTAGTGGTACGAGGACATCAAGCCTCTCTTCCTACTGTGTGTAGATGGGTAGTATTATTGCCTCGACAGGGTGGCAGAAGGACCAATGAGTCCTTTGATGATGACTTCTTTGCGTGGTTGTCATGACAGATCTCGGTTATAGACGATTACCCCTATGCTGGGATTGATTTCTCGAGAGACCCTGAGATACCAGTACCTCCTAGTGAGGAGCAAGGGGAGATGGGTAAGTATCCACCTTTGTAGTTTTTTTTTTTGTTTTAAACATATGTAATTTTTATGTTGTTTTCGTTATATATATCATTTTTTTGTTATACCAGAGTATTTGATGGATATGTGTTCATTGTGTGTAGATGTGGAACCAGTGTGACCTGCTGACTATGCGAGGAACAGACATCATCCTTGTCTAGGGGCCGCACTTGCCACCGCAGGGGGACCAACAGTAGCAGGAGATATTCTAGCTGGGGAGGCTGAGAGGGTATTGAGACAAGTCGAGTGTAAATTTACTGCACTCACTCACACAGTCTCGATGGAAGAGATTGAGGACCTGCCACCATCTATGAAGCCTCATGTAGTGGGGGCACCACAAACGTGGGTCCAGTTGTTTCTGCATTTAGCCAACGCTGTGGACCAGTATAATAGGGCTCATAGGCCCTAACTTTAGCTAGACATTTTGACTTGCCACGAGCACTACTTGTACATAGTTTTTGAGGGAATAAGCCCCGTGACTCATTATCGGTTATATTTTTGAGGCACTTGCGTCCATCTATGTACTATAGTTACTTTATGATATTATATATGTTTTTTTGTCTTTTGTGTCTTATGGATCATGTGTAAAAAATGTATTTACATATTTATGTGAATGTTCCTTCATATATGTGCAAGATACCAATCTAAAATTTGATTATCTAGAGTATCTGTAACTTGGTTTAATCTCCTAGGAACATGAAAATATGTAATATAATCAAAGTTTCATTCTAAGAGATGTACCCTAAGGAATCCTCGATGTAAAGTTGGATCATGAACCCGGTATACTCTGTTTAATTAAGACACCACCAGTTGAGCATCAAGATAGACCTGGAGATGAGAGATACCCAATGACAAAGTGTCATGAAGCAACTCAATAACTGCACTATACTCGGTGACATTATTTGTGGTGTCACCTAAGCATATACCTCCAGAAGTTAATAACTAGCCTTGAGGTGTAAAGATTACCCAAGCTGCGGAGGAAAGCCTCTGAGTGTGTCGACTAGCACATTCTTCATACCCAACGAACACCTCAGAATCACTTGACATCTACCATAGTGATATATCTCCATACCAGGGATCCGAAGAGGTGATCAAAAACATATCTCCTCTAATAAGCGACTCTTTGGGCACAAGATCACCTGACTCAACCGAAAGTTCCAAAATAAGTTCTGTGAAGACCAGTGACTTTTTGGACTTCGCTGAAATGAAATCCAAGTCAAACTCCTGGAGGATGACTATCCATCTACTGATTTTTCTGCTTATTACCCGTCGTGTCAACATGTACTGAAATGGATTCATGACAGCAATGACGGTGGTCTTGCGAAACAAAACATAATGATAGAACCATTGAACAGCATGGATTGCTACCAACACAAGTTTTTTGATATGAGAATAATTGAGTTTCGGTCCTACGAGGCCTCGACTCAGGTAATAGATGACATATTCTGAGAAAAAGTCATCTTCCTAAACTAAGACCATACCAATGGTTGACTCTGCTGCAGCCATATATAATAGGAAATCCTTGTTATAGTTAGGTGGCTGGAGTAGAGGGGCAGTTGTGAGTGCATGTTTCAATGTGGTGAAAGAGCGTTGAGCGTCATCGTCCCAATAAAAAGGAACATATTTTTTAAGTAAGCACATGAAGCCCTTGGTGATCTCAGCGTAGTTAGCAATAAAGCGTCATAGAAAATTCGCCTTGCCCTGTA
>JZKD02S0445110.1:1424439-1495841 GCA_000966675.3 Picea glauca | reverse complement strand
AATTATTGCCTCAAACTTGAGAGGATCGACCCTGATCCCTATTGTTGACACTATGAAACCTAACAATCATCCTGACGTTACGCAGAGATTGCACTTGTTTGGATTCAAGCGAATCTGAAAGTAGCGACAACGTTCGAAGATAAGTTGGAGGTGTGTGGGATGATCCGTTCTCTTGCGAGATCGAGATGCTAAATCATCTAAATAGGCCTCAACTATATGCTTGAGGTCATGGAAAGCAAAATACATGGCCCACTAAAAGGTGGCTCTATCATTTTTGAGACCGAAAGGCATCTTACAATACACGAATGTACCCCATGGATAGATGAATGTCATTTTGTGTTGGTCTTTGAGTTTGATTTGTATTTGATTATATCCTGAAAAACCGTCCATGAAAGAAAAGACTTCACAACCTTCACATTCATCAATGATCTGGTCGATGAAAGGTGTGGGAAAATTATCTTTGGGACAGGCCTTGTTCAAATCATGGAAGTCTATACATACACGAATCGTGCCTTGTTTTTTATTGACCGGCACGAGGCTTGACACCCATTGGGTCAAATGGATAGTATAGATAAAACAAACTTTTAGCAATTTCTCAACGTCAAACTTAATGGCTACTGCTTTCTTGGGGTTAACTGGACGAAGTTTCTGCTGAACAGGCTTGGCATCAGGATACATTGTGATTTCATGTTCAACTATTTTTGGATCGATACCTAGCATTTCCCCATAAGACCAGGAAAAAATGTCACGAAATTATTTGAAAAGATCTGTATAGAGTTGAATCTCTCTAGGGGAGTAGTCAGCTCCGACGAAGACATTTTCCACGATGCCATGGTTTCGAGAGATATTGAACAATATGGTTTCAACGATGGTTTCCATATTACCCTCAGCATAAACTTTGTGGGTAGTTAAGAGATTAATAGGACAAGATCGATCTCCCATCATAGTCATAGTGAATTCTTCTGCTTCGATTCAGCTTAACTTTGGGAGGAAGTATGATCTATGATGAAGATCTTCCCAGGGTTTGTTCAGACTAGTCATTACTTCAATTATTGCTTCATTAGAGGGCAATATTGAGTCTAATGAATCGGTGTGAGCAAGATAACCCTAAACCCAAATAGGCTCTAGAAGTAGATCAAACTCTTGTGCAGGAGATGGATCAGTGTGGGATGAAGTTTGATATACTAAAGAGTACGTTACTTTAACTGTGAACAAGGGCATGGACATGCCTGAGTGCCCTATCCCATCCATCATGGCCGATGGGGAAGGAAGTATCCATAGATCGTCGAAGTAAGTCATGCAGAATGATGAAACTTGAAAAATATCAACCTTATGGTGATTGGATATAAACTTGATATCGCCTTGAGGGGGTGGGTAATTGAAGGTACCCATCAAAGATGGGCACAAACCAACCCCTACATTGATGACACCTGGTTGAGGATTATCAATATTTAGAACCATGGATGCCCCCAATGCAGGGTCAGGTCTAGAGAAAGACAATTGATTGATGGTCACTATCCACCCCTCATGTGGAAACAACAAGACCCAGAAAACAGTAGCAACCACAGCTTGCATGGCATAAGTTCAAATCCTTCCTAACAAGAGGTTATAGTCGAGGGGAGCATCGACTACCTCTACTTTGCCACACACGGTCTTCCCTCCTAACTGCACAAAGAATGAAGGAATGATACCATGTGGTCGGAATGAATGACCGTTGAAAGCGGTGAGGAGGGTAGGTGACGGAGACAAAATGGGCTAGCCAACGACCTTCCAACATGACAATGACATAACGCATGTCGAGGCGCCCTCATCAACCACTGTGCAGAAGATATTTTGAGTAAAAGTTTTCATGGGATAAGCCACTACTATCTGAAATGCTATCTGGTAAGGCATGCGAGGTTTTAAGTCAGTTGTATCCAGCATGATTGTACCTTGATTACAAGTCTCAGTAGATCCTAAAGTGGTTAACAAGGCTTTCCTCTGGGAAGGGCAACTTTGAAGGACCTCCAAAGTGAACATCACACAAGGGGTTTGTGATAAATCTTCCACCACAGAGTAGTTTTGGGCGGCCCTTGCATTTGGGTTATGAGAAGCTTTTTTGAATGCACCTTTGGGAATGCGTGTCATTGTTTCTCCCAACATCTTCTCAATATGTAGAGGAAGAGATGGGAGTTCATCTTCTTTACCCTTCTCAGAAGTTCTTGGTTTACTATAGTCATTTGCTCTAGTCAATATAAAAGCATCATCCCTGACCATATAGACGTTCTCGGATGTGGGGTTATTCGCAGGTGGAGAGAGTTCTTGGCTGCCCCCTTCCATGCTTGTAGAGTCTTGGGTTAGATTTTGCCCACGTTGAAATGGATTGGTCAACACAATAGGCTGTTGCTGCATCAGAAACTTTTGGGCTTCTGCAAGTCGAGGACATACATGGGTCGGGTGGTCTTCCATGCACAAGTTGCATGGATACCTCACCTTTCGTTTCTTATTGTTTTTCCCGCCAGCATTATCAGTAGGTTTTTTATCCCCCTTACCCTTCTTTCATTGTTTTTTCTTTCCTTCAGGCTGTTGGGTGGCCTTTGGGTTAGTCAATTGCACTGTGTGTACCTCCGACGTTTTGGTAGGGGGAGCAGCCAAAGTAGTAGTTTGGCTGGCTGATGTGTGTTGTATAGATAACTGCTACAACTGCTTCATCAATTGCTCAGCTAGCTTTGTTTGTACTGAACCAACAATACCATCGGCATGTGGTCCAACTCTCTGTCTAGTTTTATCAAGTATTGAGTGTGGCACATCTGGAAAGATGTTGTATAATAAACCAGACTGAGAATAGATGAGCTCAAATTGTTGAGCTCTCATGATGGCATCTTCTTCGGAGAATACTCGTGACATTGCAACGTATTTGGATAACTGCGGGACCAAAGATTTAAGGAACCACTCAAGCAGGAATGCTAGTGGGACTAGTACTTTAATTAAACTCTTCTGGCGTCTCCATTCTCATATGTGATCAAAGATATGGTCCGCTGTTTTCTGTTCGAAATTGGCAAGAATCTCTATGCCAGCATCGTATCTCACAGGTAACTAGAAATGGTTTAGGAAATCCATCGCCAGTTCACCGAAGGAAGAGTATCTTGAGCGATCGAGCTCAATGTACCATTTTGCGACACTCCCAATGAGAGTATGTTGAAACAATCACAACTGTATGGAGTCGTCTTTCAATGAGTTAGATGAGCACCAAAGATGGAAGTTAGTCACATGATCTCCTAGATCTTCATTAGGTTTGGCTTGAAACTTTGGGATGTCTGAAGGCCACTTCGTCGACATAGGAGGCCAATGTGGATCGTGACAGATAGGGTCATTCAACAACTGTGTCAAATCTGGCAAGTGCAAATTTGCTAGGAAGGGTAGTTTGGGTTGTTGGTGATAACCTGGGAAAAAGGGGCCTGGAGTTTGACTGGCACCAAGTTGCCAGGAAAATTTCGGCTGTTGGCCCAGATTCTAGTAGAAACCATGGCCCTGGCCAACATATGGATTTTGCGTATGTGGAGACATCATCGACTAATTTCCAAAATAGGACATAGATGGTTGGGCATGCATTACATTAGAAGGACTTTGGGAAGGGTTGCACCATGTCGGTCCCATGGGGATAGGCATAGTAGTTTGTCTGGGGTTCCATTGATTATGGAAAGAATTACCCTAGATCAGCATTTCGTATGAGGGAACGTATCCCTACCAAGAATTCCAAGGCCCTGATGCGGAAGAAGTTCCTAGGTTTCCCCCCTATGCAGGAATAGTTCCCTACATAGGAATAGGTTGTCCAAAACTGAGATTGCCCCTAGTTGGGAAGGCGACTAACGAGAAGGCATTGTTACCAAATGTTTCAATCAAAGAAAATGATGTCAAACCTACCGACATATTATTCGAAGGTGGTCCTTGACTCCCCACTCCAAATAAACTATGGTGTGTAGGTTGCCCGATGGATTGCTGGTGCGAGCCATCGAGTGAAGGGGATGAAGGAGGTATATGACCTCCTCTGTAAGGGAAAACATTAAAAGGTGCAGGAGTGCCCCCCATGTAACCTTGCAGAGCTCCCTTCCCCCAGACATGAAGTTTGTAAAGTGGAGTAGGAAAGTACAATACTTGTACCTAAACTAGGCATCCTGTATGAGAACGGAGGGCCTGTTGGACTTGGTGTGAAAGGGGTCGTGGCCGCCGCCAAATACGGGATCATACCATTGCGATGTAGAGGCAGTCAATACCATGGTGGCTCGGACTGGTGACGGTGGGTTAGGAGGTGAAAAATCTCTTGTGGTGACGACCGTAGTGGGAATTGAAGAATTCCCAGAAGGAGTAACAACATTTGTTTCCATTGCTGCATGCAAAACTGTCTGGCAATCGTAAGGATAAATCGGTACGATGGTGGGTGTTGAAAGATCAGTGGTAGAAGTTTCAACCAGAACAAAAGCTTGTGCTCCAAGGTCTAAGATGGTCGATTCCTCTGGATGTTGGTCGGGCACAATTTCTTGTGACCCGGTCGCTTCAAAAGACCCTTGTTGGTCTAGCTTTCACCTTAGTGGTGGCGGGGGTGGCTCCAGTGTAACCGGAGGTAGGCCAAGAAGCCTTCATGACCGGTGGAGCTCATTATCCTCCACTGTGTGAGAAGATCAAATACACTCCAGGGTAGTCTAAACATTCAAAAGTAACACACACTAAAAAATTCCCTATAAGATAAGACAGGCAAACACTAAATTAATTGGAAGAACAGTTACAACAACCAACACTAGAGAAACTTACTGGTGCAAGTGCAACTCGAAAATGGAAGCACCCTCCAGGTATAATCTGTAAAGCATGGCCTGATGTCTATCCTAGGTACCATGGTATACCCCTGCAGTCACCTGTGTACGTCCCTGAAAAATATAGGCAACTAGGTTGCTAGCGCATGAACAATCACCAGGCGAGTATAGTCGAAAGTCAGGTAGACCACAATGAGCAAGGTATCGAGCCCGAAACCTATCAAGGGTATTGAAAGAAAGTGGTCCAGAAGACAAATGAGGGCCTCGAATGAATTTGAGACCCATGAAGCCTCGTGGCAAATGCAATCGACGGAATCCCAAAACAAGCCCTCTATATGTCATCTCCACTATGATTGGTCCAGCTTTGGAGGGGTTATCTCCGCTACCTTTCCGCACGCGACCTCGTGTTTATACCTTGTGTTAGAGGGGGGTCCCGGATAAATTTCACAATATTGGACTTGGACACTCCCTAACTCAGACTCCAATGTTTGATTGTAATGGCCTTTAAGAGTTTCCTTTCCAACCTTAATCCAAGGCCCTAATCCTGAACTAGTTGGTTAACCCTACAAACATAAAAGTCTAATAAATTTTAGATTTAGCATTAATTTTATGGCTTGTCTTAAGTCAAGGGGTATGAAAGTGAAATTGATGATATGTAAAAGATGAAAGTAAAAATGAATAAAAATATGGAAACAAAAACTTTCACTTAATGTAAAATTTCAACAACTTTTCAATTTTATTTATTTTTTATAAATTTTCTAAGATTTTGGACAACATACTCAAAAGGAATTTCACTCGACTACGAGATACTTATGATCTAAGTAAATTGCAAAGAAATTATGAAATAAAAGACTTTTCCCTGGTTAATAATGCAGAATCACACTCTTCAACCAAACAAGAAAATGAAAGAGATTTTTTTTATTTATTAAAATGCTGATAAAGCAAAATGGAAAAATACCAACAAGTAAAAAACCAATAAAAACAATTTTGGCCTAATCATAGATCGCAAAGAATCACTTCAAGAAATCACACACTAGCAACTTAAAAAATGACTCTCACACTTGTCTAAAAACCCTATTTTATTTTATTTTTTATGACAACTTTTAAATGAGAAAAAGCAAGCTAAGGCTAAGATTAATCCTAAGCCACTGACTACTAAGACACAGATTCAAAAACCTGAGAGGTATAACTCTCATCAAGGGAAAGGATGACTACCTTACCCTCAACAAAAAATATCATGCACAAGCACGCTACTGATAATCCAACAACAAGCATGTGAACGCAAGCTGTATAGAGCCAGAGGGCGTGTACACACATGCTGACCTTCTACAGGCCACGTGTATCTCTAAAACTCTGAAAAAAATAACAACAGACAATCATAACTAGGAAGAGACCACTGATATTGAAAAACAGGATCTCTTGAAGGCTTGGACACTCTCTTTAACCGAAAAAGAAAACAATGTAAGGAAAAAATTCGTAAAACAAACCAATCTGAGACAAGACTTCAAACAACCAAGACTTAGAAATAATTCCAGAAAACCCTGAGAATGTTTGATTCTAACAGGGAAGAGGATGACTACCTCAAAAAATTTCTGGACTCTACACGCTACTGCTACTTATTCAGCTAGCGTTTACACGTGGGCTATAAGAGAGTAGGGCGTGGGTACACACGTGAAGACCTTATATAGGCCACGTGTACCTCAGTGGCTCTCAAAAAAACACTGTCAAGCAAATAACAGAGACAACCAGTATGGGAAACCAGACTCTCTGCTAACTCAGACTTTGCAGAAACTAAAAAACAGGCAAGAAAACCAGTCTTTTAAAACTACCCAAAAAATAAAATTCTAGGAACCCTAGAGACTTTCCCCAGTATGGTCGCCAATTCTGTTGTGAGGTAAATCCCCTTATGGACTAGAAAATAGGGTCATCTTATGCATGCAGATGAGACCAAAAGAAATCTACTTTCTACCTTCATCCCCAGACTTAAACCCCATTCATTTTCAACAAATACATGGTTATACCAACATACCTTGTTCCATATGTTTAATGTCGATCCCCCTTCACGCTTGATCACTTCTTGGAAGTTATCCTCTCAAGATTGACCTGCGTACAAAACAAGCAAAAAACTACACATGCATTTTACCTATAGACTAATGGGTTAGAGATTCAAACATATATTTACTGAACTATGAAGAACTCATATAGTGGGATGGGAAAAACATTTCTTTATTATTAACTTTAATGAATCAACTTACAATGTCGAGACTAGCCACTGCTCCTTGAATCCTGATCCTGGGCTCCTCTTCAAATGTCCTCCAACTTCTTTGCTTTGTATCTCTTCTTGCACAAGGATGGCTAAAGGGTTGGGACAATGGGAATATGCAATTGGGTAGAGTTTCTTTACTCTATTTCTCCTCCTCCAAATGGGACCCCTAGCCCTTCTTTTATAGGCTAGAAGAATCTAGGTATTTGGATGAACCCTCGACCATGCATGGCTAGGATTTTTAGTTAACTCACCCAAAGCTGTGTGTTTCGTAGGCAACTTTCCTTTTTCATGCTTTTGTCGGTCCACACGGGCTATTTTAGGTCAGCTAGCATGTACACGCATGCGGTAATGGAGTAGGGTGCATGGGATCTTATAAAAGAGGGTTTTTAAAGAGTTGTTCAACAATGCTTTGGCAAAGAAGGGATCTAAGATGGCTTGATGCCAGGTAAGCATGTATGGTGCAAATTAGGGTTATAACAACTATTCCTGGTGTTATTTTTTGGGTGCTAAATCTAGTGCTAATTCTAACACTAAATCAGGTGTAATTATAAAAATTCCATATTTCACCCAGGCTTGTGCCGGAAAAGGTGTCCAATTCATGAACTAAAATACACTAAATTCTGGCGCTATTTTAAGCACTAATTTCTTGTTCTGTTGTAGTGAGCCTCTTTGATTATTATACTGTGGACCACCTCTTTCTATTGCAACATTATCCTCTTGAATCCTGTACATATCTAAAATGTGCTCTCTCATCAAATCGAATGTGTGGAAATCCTTCTCTTCATGTCCGACTGACTTGCAGAAGTTGCAAAAGAAGTTCCTTGGCATACTCTGATATTTCTACATTAATGGACACTCAATAAGATGATGTCCCTATTTCTTACATATTTCACAATAACCCCCTCTTGGTAATGGATTCAGTGCTCCAGTCACCAAATATTGCGCGAATGTTGGGAATTCGTATTTATGGCGACCTTCAGTCCTACAATTAGTACACCAGACTTTTTCCCATTTCTACTTCATTTTTGTAAGTTTTTGTAGTTGAATTGTCAAGTAAACTAACTACGTCTAGACTTGCACCCTCCCTCTACTATCTCCTACAGGGGATGCTTCCAATTTCATGGTAATTTCCAAATATTTAGGTTGTGTCAAATGTTCCTAAATATTTAATTAGTAGAGGTGTTGGGGGTTAAGTGGATAGGGGCTTTGAGGATTATGGGATTTATGGATTTGGGGCACATGGATTAAGGGATAAAGGATTAGGGGTTAGGGTTTAAGGGATTAAGGGTCAATAGATAGAGGATTTGGCACTTACAGGTTAGGTAGTTTAATGGTTAATGGCTTTGGGATCATGGGCTAAGGGATGAATGTTTAAGTGTTTAGGGCATAGGGTTTTATGGATTAAGGGATTAGAGACTAGGGTTTAAGTGTTTAAGGTTCGATGGGTTAGGGGTTAGGGGATTTATGGCTTTTACATTAAGGGATTAGTGATTAACTAAGGTTGAGGGCTTAAGGTTTTAGGGATTAGGGATTAATTAGGATTTAAGGTTCAATGGCTTAGGGGTTAGGGTATTTAGGGATTTTTTGAAACTCTCTTGAAATTTCATGGAACGTCTTCCAACACACCCATAACCAATTCCATCCATTGATGCCACATGATGAGCAGTGAATGGGGCCAACGTTGAAATTTCTTCAAATTTTTCCTATATGCGTTGAAATTTGACATGGTTAGACTAGACACATGCCTTGACAGTATGCAAGGGTTTCAAGACTCAAGGAAGCATGATGTCCCAACATAATCTTTGAGATCATCCACATTTGTATCAAATTTCATCATGTAGTTTCATTGTCATCGTTCATCATTCCAATCTACATAATGTTTTTCAAAACCCTCTTGAAATTTTATGGAACGAATTCCAACACGCCCATCACCAATGTCATCCACCAATGCCATAGGGTGAGCAATGAATGGAGTGAATGTTGAAATTTCTTAAAATTGTTCCTCCATGTGTCAAAATTTGACATGGTTATACTATATGTACACATGGATTCACAATATGTGAGGGTCTCAATATTGAAGTATATTTCTTGACATCCTCGTATAATATTTGAGATCTTCCACGTTTGCATCAATGTTTATCATGTAGTCTCATTGTCATCATTTGTCATAATTCCCATCTATAGAATCTTTGTCGAAAATCTCTCGAAATGTCATGTAACATATTCAAACAACATGCCCATCACTAATGCCATCCATCGACGCCACATGGTGACCAGTGAATGGGGTGAACGTTGAAATTTCTTCAAATTGTTTCTGTATGCATCAAAATTTGACATGGTTATAGTAGACACATGCCTTGATGGTATTCGATGGTTTCAAGACTCAAGGATTCCTGATTTCCTCACATAATATTTGAGATTGTCCACGTTTGCATCAATGTTCATCATGCAGTCTCATTGTCATAATTCCTCATTCTCATCTATAGAATCTTTTTCGAAACACTCTTGAAATGTCATGGAATGTCTTCCAACATGCCCATCGCCAATGTCATCCATCGACGTTGCATGCATGGTGAGCAGTGAATGGTGCAAACATTGAAATTTTTTCAAATTATTCTTGTATGCGTTGAAATTTGACATGGTTAGATGAGACACATGCCTTGACGGTATGCGACGGTTTCAAGAGTCAAGGATGTTTGATGTCCCCACATAATCTTTTACATCCTCCACGTTTGCATGAACCTTCATTATGTGGTCTCATTTTCATCATTTGTCATTGCCATCTACAGAATCTTGTTGGGAACTCTCTTGAAATGTCTTCTAGCATGACCATCTACAATGTCATCAACTGACCCAGCACAGTGAGCAATGAATGGGGCCAACGTTGAAATTTATTCAAAATGTGATTGCATGTGTTGAAATTTTACATGTTAGACTAGGTGAATGTAATTTTTAAACCTGTGAAGTAAAGCAATGCATACAGATTCTTAAGAAAAACAGAAATTAATCAATGGCTCATACACAGTACACAAAGATTTACACTGGAAACCCTTAACTGGGAGAAAACCAACCTTCCTTGGTGTCGCACCTTTCAACTCTTCATTGTATTAATTTCACCATTCACCATACAATATGTAAAATGTTTTAGGTATTCTGTAGCTACCAAAACCCTAATCCCTTAATCTAGGATTAATTTAGAAAACCGCTAAAAATAGAAAAATCTGCTAAAATAGCAAAAACTGCCCAAAAACAAATTTCAGGGCGCTTGTTGGCATAGGGGAAGACCCAGAGTTCAACGCTTCAAGAACGCACCAACAAAACCCTAACTACCGGCCCTTTTGGAAACACCCGCGAAGAAGATGAAGTCTCACCCGAGGTAGAGGTAGGGGGGGTTGCAGGACTTAGTTGTCTACAACCAGGCTGGGACACAAATTTGTGATTACAACACTTAACAGAGCACTTAGCCAATAATATGCATTAGATTATGGTTCTCATTCAGATCGAAGATTAACCCTTATTACATATCAACGCAACAACAATCAAGATCAAGCCCTTAAAACCTCTTAGCACATAGCATTAGCTCAGATCTAACATTCAAATACCATTAAGCACTAAGCAACAACATTAGATGCATTCATTATATGTTATAGCAAAAACACTAAGCAAATAAACACATCAACAACATCGCACAAAGCACATCAAGACACAAGATATACGTGGTTCACCCCAGTGTGGGGATATGTCCACCAAATTCTTCTTCATCTTTATTAGTCTTCAATATTCTTACATTCATATTCTCCTATGCACTAAGCCACAGAGCCAAGATTCATACTAGATAGGTGATCTGCACACAATGCACTAGATCCACCTTTCCCAAAATCAAGTCAAGGCACAGAGCCAACTCCTCAACAACACAAAGCCTTACTTTACACAACCATATTGCATAAAGAAACTTACAATCTCTTGCACTAAGCCAAACATACTATGCACATAGCCAACACTCGTCATGCACTAAGCCAATTTCCATCTACATTTCTTAGATACTACATATTAATACATGTACAAAAAGTCCTAACCATGGGAAAACCCATGGGCTGACATCCCTTAACCCATTACATAATCCCTAAAATCCCTTTGTTGGGTCCAAAAGCCCAAAAAATGAGTGAGATCCCGTGATCTTTGCTCCGCTTGGACGCTCCATCTTTGACCAGCCTGTCGAAGTCCCCAAAGTTGTAAAAAATGACCAATGTTTCCACAAAACTTGGTCAGGGGCCAACAGGCCCCCAACACTCACTTGTGACTTGTCCTGAGTCACTTAGATCTGGGCAACTCTGCTTCAAAGGCCTTAATCTTAGCTTGGGATACCTTGAATTATTTCTTCACCAGAGCCTCATGCTTGACAAAATGTTGAATCACTTTCTTTGTAACAGGCCCTTCTAGGCGCTATTCCATTGTCACAACCAGTTGGTCTAGCTGCGAGCCTTGTCCTTCAACCTCTTCAAAAATTGTGCAGGATTCATCCTGCATTGGCTGGAGTCTCTGTGTAACTTCCATGGCTCTTCTCTGGATGGCAGTAATATGTTGCTGGACTACGCATTGTTCCTGTGATCTTTTCATCTTCTCGACTGCAGTAAGCAGCTCATTTGTGCTAAAATGATGGACACCTATTGCTTCGCCTCCTAGAGCTATGCTTCTAGTTTCCTCATCTATGGATCTTCTGGAAGGCACTCATAGGTCTATGCACTTTGATCACTCATTTTATTACACTCTAAGGCGAGTGCCCTGATTCTTTCTATTGTGCTCTTGGCGATTTCTTCCCTTTGATCGCGCACTTCTTGCAAAGTGCTCAACACTGCTTGAAGTTCTAACTCCATTACTCTTGCCTGAAGCTGCTGAATAGCCTCAAAAATCTTCCCCAATTGAATATTGACCGAATATTCTTCCTCTTGTGCAAATCCTGGCACAAAGTGAAGTGATTTAGTCACTACTTCTTTAATCCCAATCTGCTCTGCGAGCAACTGGTCTTTTTCTTTCTGGATTTTCTCTTTGTCCTCCTTGAACATCGCCCTAATTTCATCTTTCTCCTTCTATGCAACTTGATGTCAATCTAATACCTCCTCCTTCTCTTTCTTCAGGGATTCTGTAGCCTGGTCCTTTTCTTCTTAGACTCGACAAAGTCGAGCCTTTATTTCATTTGATAACCTCATAATTGTGTGGGCTCGTCCCCTAATTCTGCAATCTTCAACGAATAAGGTGCAGAAGGTACTGCTTGGTTCGAATAGAAGGCTTGTTGTATGTCTTTGAGATCTTTCTCAATTTGTTCATAGAGTGTCTCTTGCTTCACTCCATGTCTCTGCAATATATCCTTTGAATTCTCCTCCATGTATGTGATGATGAGATCGACATCGTCCACTGTGAGCACATTCTTCGACTAAGGCTTATTGGCTTGGGTCTTCTTTCTTGACAAAGATTTCTGTGGGGAAACCTTCCTTTTCTTCGATGTTTCAGCCTCAGTAGGGGGATCCTTTAGCGGTGTAACTTTTCCTTTGTCTTTCTTTTCTCCTTCTTCCCCTCCTTCTTCTTGGTTCACTTCATCTCCTCCTCCTCCTGTGGGTGAATCATGCCTACTTTCCTTTGAGGCCTTGTCCTCCTCATCACTTCCTATGTTCTGCACTTCCTCCTTTTTCTTCTTTTTCTTCACGCTAGTCTATCTATCATGTTCGACCCGAGTGACCAAGGGACTTCTGATGATGTCGGGGTCAGAAATTTTTGCATCTTCCATCAGTACAAGGAACTCTGCTGGACATTCTTTGATGATCTCTGCCATATCTTCATTGGTCATCTTATAATAGGACTATAGTTCCTCCTTTCTTTCATCCCTGCATGTAGTGATGTAAGTAAAGTGTTGATCTGCGTGGAACTTCACCAATGGCTTGTACTTGTGTAGTGTATTTGGGGTCATTCATGGAAATTCCTCAATGGCATGCTTTAGCTGCTGGTAATAAGCATGGAAGACAACATTTGACTGCCACTACTTTGACATGTCATTCATGTGCCACAAGGTGGAAAACCTCGCAACCAATGACTCTGATGACTCAACCTCGAGGAAGGCTGCTCCTTCCAACATTTTCCAATTGACAAATGTGATTAAAGCCAATAACCAACTAAAATGGAACCCGTAGCCCTGATCCTGCGCTTTGTGACAGTCCTTCTTGAGCTTGTTGACAAAGTATCTTGCCTAGTTCATTTGCATTCCTTCTATGCAATTTCCTGCGAGGTCTACTACAAATCCTATGGCCTGTGTTAGACAGTTCTTTCTAATGAGATTACCAACTATAAGCTGAAAATCTAGGCACACTATGCCATACTGGATGGAGGCTACCTTGTAACCTCTCTTTCCCTTCTCTACATCGCCATAATCCTCCTTTATGCACTGTGCCAGGGAGAGATCTTAAGTCTTTCCTGATTAGAACTATTGAGGGTCTGGTCCCTGCATGCTCAATCATGTAATCAGGTGGATCAACGTCGGATCTACAATGATGCACCTATCAAGCCACAAATAACCTCTATGATAGCATGACAAGAGGAGTTTAACGCAAGTGTTAACCTCTTGGTGTTGGCCAAAGTGAGGGATCTTCATCACGTTTAGGTTTGTTGACTGTACAAGCTCCTTTATCCACGATTGGGAGACTATGCACAACTTATTCCCAGTCGTCTTCATCAAATACCTATGCAGCGCGAGCATCGCATAGTTCTTCTGGTCTCCGAGGTTGAATTCATTTTCTTTAGAGCTGAGATATGTCCTAATTGGGGTCCAACTACACGTATCCCCTTCAGGATGTATGTATTTATCAACATGTATTCAAAGTCACACGAGATACTGTCACGGTTCACTGCGCCAACCAAAGGCAGTATGTACTCTGGCAAGACTGACGAGATCTGCTTCTCATTAGCCAGATCATCGTGGTTTTGATTCGCTTATCAGCAGTGTAGCCCGAACGTTGTCCAGTCGGCGGGGATTCTTGCAATGTGCCAGTCGACGATGCATGCATTCCTATAGACATGACTCTCTTAGTCATGAGGTCTACAAGAACCTCCTCCACGGACTTTTCTAACGCGCTATGTTTGCCCAACATTCATACTTGTAAATAAATAAATCAGGTAGGCAAATAGACAAGTGAGGTAATCATATGGATGGTGAAGTATAGAAAGAACAACACAATATAATGGATTATTTGTTAGCTCAGATATCACAATTTGAAAAAAGTGGTCCCAACGCAAGGTCCGACAGGCTAAATAAGCAAGCGTCATAACAGATTCCTCCAATGGGAAGGAATGTGTCCATCAATGCGCATTCGTCCATTACGGGTGGTCTCAATGGTCCAACGACGGTATTTTCAGAAATAACTATGTTTCTAGCTATTCCGAAGAGTCATTCTAACAGTCAGGGCACCTCCAATGGTCATATAGATTTGCTGTGGCAAAGTCCCATTCTTCATGGTTCTGCTATTATAGCGAGGTTCAAGTTCTGCGGATCTTCCTCCTGCGAAGTCTTCTATGGAACCTTCTATAGTTTTTCTAACTTGGCTTTATTCTTACTGATATTCCTTGCATTCTTTCCTATGATCTGAGTCTCTGGATTCCTCTTTCCATTCTTATACTTATATTCTCTTAGCATAGTGACTTTTCTGCTGATGTTCTTTCAAAGGGATCAAAGGTAATACCTCTTCTCTTACTATTGCTGGGGTGGATACACTTTTTTCCTACATGGACAGGTTCTTTAAACCTTCCCGCGTTCTTTTAGCCTCGATAGATAATTCAATTTCCCTTTGTTTCTTCGTCTTGTCTTCTTGTTCTTCTATTAGCCGCTCTATTCTTCTAGCTATGAGATCCCTTATTTCTTTCTTTTTTTGTTCTATAGCTTCCTCCTCTGCTTTTCTTCTGATGTAGTCCTTCTCAATCCAAGTCTTTCCTAACAAAAGTGGAAAGGGGGCATTGTTCTCAACAAATTTAATGACTTCAAATTCTTCTTCAGTCGATGTTTCATGAGAAATCATAGGTATTTTAGTAAATCTTCCACATAGGGTTATCATCTTTCCTTTAAACAAGCCTATCCTTCATAATGAAGGTATCATAGTAGGATTCCCCAAAATTTCCCAAGTGCTTTCTGGAATAATATTCACATGTGTCTCTTCATATAATACACAGTCTATGTCGAAGTCTTCTATTCTTGTAACTATGTGTTGTTTTTCTTTCAGGATCTCTGGTAAGCTGATGTCTCTGTGATCATCTATTGTTTCTTCTAACTATATTAACACAGTCCCTGACTCTTTTTTTGTATGATTCTCTAACATATCCTTAGTCTCTTGACCTTCTTCATAGTTTTCTTGTCTCATGTTCACCTTTTCAACTTTAGCAATCATTCTTGGACAATCCTCAACCTCATGACCAATGGATTTACAACAAATACAAATAGGACTTGTACCAAGGCATTCCTTAGCAAGATGTCCCGGTCTTCTGCAATTATAACATAGTGTCAATCCTCTCTTTCTTTTAAATGATCCCCAACCTCTCCTGTACTGTGCACTGGGATCATAGTGTTGGACCCACAATATGCAAAAAATCTTTCTAGGTTCCTGCATCCACTTATTAGTCCAAAAGTTATTTCTAAGCATAGGAATAACATATCTTTCTCTATTTCTATCAAATTTATTCAGATCAACTCTTTCTTCTAATTGTGCCCTAGTTTTCAGACTAAGACAAAATCTATCAAACATACCTAGATTCATACTTTCGAAATAAAATTTTTCACTTATCTTAACTTTACTAGAGCACAAAGCTTTAACATCTTACCTCTTTCCTTTAGATCAGGTTTCTTTCTTAACACAGAGCTTCACAAGTTAAGTAGAATACTACGCACTACAACAACATATCTACACACAAAGCTTTCTCTTTTCTTTAGTTATGAGAAATCACAGTTTTAGGTCCCGAAGACGGAACCATTTGTTGGCATAGGGGCAGACCCAGGTTTCAACACTTCAACATCGCACCAACAAAACCCTAACTATCGACTCTTTTGACAACACCTGTGAAGCAAATGAAGTCTCACCCGAGGTAGAGGAAGGGGGGGTTGAGGGACATAGGTGTCTACAACCAGGCTAGGACACAGATCTATGATTACAACACTTAATAGAGCACTTAGCCAATAATATGCATTAGATTATGGTTCTCATTCACGTCGCAAATTAACCCTTATTATAGATCAACACAGTAACAATCAAGATCAAGCCCTTAAAACCTCTTAGCACATATCATTAGCTTAGATCTAACATTCAAATACCATTAAGCACTAAACAACAACATTAGATGCATTCATTATATGTTATAACAACAACACTAAGAAAATAATCACATCAACAACATCGCACAAAGAACATCAAGACACAGGATATACATGGCTCAGCCCAGTGTGGGGCCACCAAATTCTTCTTCTTCTTTATTAGTCTTCAAGCTTCTTACATTCATCTGCTCCTGTGCACTAAACCATAGAGGCAAGCTTCGCACTAGACAGGTGATTTGTGCACAACACACTATATCCACCTTCCCCAAAATCAAGTCAAGGCACAGATCCAAATCCTCAACAACATAAAGCCTTACTTTACACAACCATATTGCACAAAGCAACTTACAATCTCTTTCACTAATCCAAACATATTGTGCACATAGCCAACACTCGTCATGCACTAAGACATTTTCCATCTACATTGCTTAGCTACTACATATTTATACATTTACAAAAGGCCTAACCATGGGTAAACCCATGGGCCGACATCCCTTAACCCATTACATAAAACCTAAAATCCCTTTGTTGGGTACACAAGCCCGCAAAATGAGTGAGATCCCATGATCTCCATTCTGCCTAGGCGCTCCATCTTCGACCAGCATGTCGAAGTCCCAAAAGTGGTCAAACATGAACAATGTTTCCACAAAACTTGGTCAAGGGCCAACAATGTTGCCCATAGTTGAACGCTACACGTAACCTATGGGGGGCATACTTCCCCCCCCCGAGACCCCCCTAGGAAATCACCCGACGCACACAACATAGAGGGCGAAAGAAGTTGGGATCATCAGACACAGTTGGTGAATCTGACGCACCCACACACACACATGCAAAGAATATAACACATACCCAAGTGAATGCATTGATGGTATGGGAGGGTTTTAAGACTCAGTGAAATCATTGAGAATGAATATTCATGTTTTGGTATGTAATGGTATGCAATGGTATGCAATGGCATGGTATGGTATGGTATGGTGTGCAATGGTATTGTTATGCAATTTTATGCAATGGTATGCAAAAATGGTATGCAATGGTATGCATTGGTATCATATGGTATGTTACGGTATGCATCGATATTGTCATTGGTATGCAATGGTATTGAAAATGGTAGTTATTATGCATTGGTATGAAATGGTATTGGTATGCATGCAATGGTATTGGTATGAAATGGTATTGGTATGCATGCAATGGTATTGGTATGCATGTAATGGTATTGGTATGAAATGGTATATATTGGTATGGTATGGTATGGTATGAAATGGCATGCAATGGTATTGGTATGAAATGGTATACAATGGTATTGGCAATGGCATTTATTATGCATTGGTATTCAATGGTATGCAATGGTATTGGAAATGGTATGCATTGGTATTGGTATTGGTATGCAATGGTATTGGTATGAAATGGTATGTATTGGTATGGTATGGTATGCAATGGTATGCAATGATATTTATTATGCATTGATATTGGTATGCAATGGTATGCAATGGTATTGGAAATGGTATGCATTGGTATGGTATGATATGGTATGAAATGGTATGTGTTGGTATGCATTGGGATGCAATGGTATTCAATGGTATTGGTATGTAGTGGTATGGGTATGAAATGGTATGCAGTGGATGGGATTAAATGCACCAAATGATTCTATTATATCCATCTCTCACCTTTTCACTCCTGTCCTTGCCTCTCTAAGCTCAAACAAGACACAACACTCGTTCTTGCAATGTCAATGCTCCATTGTTTCCATCCTTCTTCCTAATTGACTAACGTAACTAATTATTAGTATAATGACCAACTCTATCCATCACTCATGCTTGGATAAGGGGTTGAGGTCTAGAGCAAGGGCAAGTTAGGCACTAAATTAGGCGAAATTTTCACCCCATTTAGCGCCCCAAAATGAACCAATCCATTTTTCCACGAGGAATGAAATCCTTAGCCTCAACAATATATTGGTCGAATATAATGAGGATGCTTCTTGGGATAAAATATGAACGATCATGAAAGTTTTCCTAAGGAAAATCAAGTAAATTCATGGCCTCTAGGATGTTCTCATTAGAATAAAAATCATGGGATACTGGAGTAGACAAATATAGGTGTATTGTTGCAATAGGAAAGGGCATGGAAGGTTCCATCCAAGGACCGATGTCAACACTGTAGGTTAATTTTTTTTTTGCAGTAATGGAACCAAGAGAGAAATAAATAATGTATACAAATAAAGGCTTAGTCTTATGGACTTTAAGAGGGCTAACCTATAAGAAGGCACTCAAAATGGGTTTTGGGACTGTTGGAAATACTAAGACAACTGAGAGGGGGGGGCGGTGAATTAGTTGTTATTGTGCTTAAACAATTTTATTCTTATTAAAATTTTATTAACCTTCTCCAAGTGATCATCAAGATTATGCAAGTCATGAACAATAGAAATAATAAACATCAATCACACATATGACATACACAGAGAAAAATATTCATGAGGAAACCCATAAAGGGAGAAAACCTCTTCTTCTTGGAATGATAGGTAGTCTTTTATGTTTTGTACATCATCAATCTTATGAGCACCAAATCTTTGTGAGGCTACCACCTCTGCTTTACAAGTTGCAACTTGCTGAGAGCACCAACTCTCTAGTTTCTCTAGCACCCACTAGAAGGAAGCACCAACTCCTTGAGTTTTCCAAACCAACTGGATGGAAGCACCAACTTCCAGTCACATAGGCACCAACCTGTGTAATAGAGAACACTGGTTCTCCCTCGTACCACCATACCACGCTGAAATATAAATACTTTCTTACTAAAATTTATTACAGTGATACAATATTTATCAATGGCTTACCAGTATCATCACTTCTCTGCTACACTACTTTGCTCTTCCTGCATCACTGTCTTGCTGCTGCTCACATCTTTTTTCACACATATGTTCAACTTCTCTTTCAACTTTCATTCTCTGTGATGCCTCTTCATACTTTTCACTACGTCTTTAATCTTCCCTTCAGATCACACCCAACTTCCCTTACTACTGACATACCTAAATCTCGAAGAAGCATACTCTCTTCACTATTTTGTATGTCTTTCTCATGCCAAGTCATCTGCCAAATCACATTCGAACGCTTCATCTTCTCTCGTGGTTATTATGAATCTGTTCATCATTAGTGGCCATTCTCCATGACTCTTTGGATTCTCTAGAAATTATCCTGAGCCTGATCATCACTATCAAACGTTATCATGAGATTATTTTTCTTCCTTGGCAGTTGTTACTCTTCGTCTTCTTTGGTAGTTACAGTCAGTCATTTTTGGCTTCTAAGCCCCTTCCTTCACATGACCACTAGTGGTGACCAAACACCTATTCAAAGTGTGCTTCCCGATTTTGGTCTAGTGAGCTCTAGATACGTTTCTCAGTATGACCTTGGGCGATGAACTTCACATGACCATGCGATTGAGGGTGTGTCCATAGGCGGTTTGAGGGAAACCCAATTTTAACCCCGCAATTCACCCCGCAATTCACTACGAGCCTCCACATATCCTTTCTCCAAAAACATAGTTTTGATTGTGGCCTGCTCATGAAAAAATAAGACTCAAGCATGTTCTAACCCTACAATGCAATGGGACTGTCGAACTCACAATATTGATGGTGCTCCTGAATGGATGGTTCATATTTGTTTTTTCATGATCTATGGATCATATCTAACCTCACTAAATCAACGACTATGATTTATTTCATGATTCAGGCTTTAGGAGTTTCAAATCTCAAACCCTGCCTTCTTTTGTACACCAATATTCCAGAGTCAATGATCCATGGAATCCTGTCCTTGTCAATCAACGAATGTGCCTCCACTTCGGGAAATTGACCTTCCAACCAGATCAATGGTTATGCATCCCCTTTCTTGATCAACGATCGAGATCTCCTTTGGGTCTCTGGACTTCTAAAATTTGAAATCTCAAACTTATGCTTTGGATCTGATGACTGAGATTTACTTCAGATGATTTGATGGTCGACACATCTCTTCTAGATCAGAAGACCCAGATTCACTTCAGATGATTTGACGCTTGATATTTTCTTCGGACGATCTGATAGATGTGATCTTCTTCAGATGATACGATGGTCGAGAATGTATTTCATCTCTCCGGACTTCAGAGATTTCAAATATCAAACTGACGCTATGGATCAGACGACCCAAATTCTATTCCGATGATCTGAAACTTGAGGTCTTCTTCGAACGATCTGACGACTGAGATATTATTTGGATGATTCGATGGTCGGGAATGTATTTCAGCTCTATGGATCTCTGGACTTTGGAGATTTCAAATCTCAAAATGATGCTCTGGATCAGACAACCCAGATTCTCTTCAGACGATTTGATGCTTGAGGTCTTCTTTGGATGATCAGATGGATGCAATATTCTTTGGATGATCCGACAGTCGAGAATTTACTTCGGCTCTCTGGATCTCTGGGCTTCGGGTATTTAATTTCTCAACTTTGAAGCTTGAAGTGAGATTTTTCTAGATCATAAAATCCTCACATATTTAGGACCAAAATGAATGATAGTCATTTGATCAAGGTATTAGATCAACAACTTGATTTGTATGCGATGTTGTTTTTCCTTGGTTTAAATCCAACAACCCTCCAAATTTGCTTATCCTGTCCTTCCACTTTATTTGATCTGATGACTGACGAAGATTCAGATACTCAAATTCTCAAACCTTGTTCCTCGTTTATTTTATCCTTCAATTAATTTGATCCAACAATTGATGAATATTTGGGTGATTGAGATCTCAGATCTTAGCCCTTGCTTATCGTGTCCTTCCACTAATTCAATTTGACGACTGACATGGTATTCTTACATGTTCTACCAACTTGGTCTGCCACATGTCCTTGTAGACATGGTCTGCTGATGTGGTTCTCCCTGATCTAACGATCATCACTTTTCTCCAGATCCAATGGTCCTTATTCATTTCATATTTCGGGCTTCAGGTAATTCAAATTTCAAGTTGCCAATTCTTCTGAAGTGAGATTCCTGAACGATAACCTCCTCGCAACTTTTGACGTGAACCAAATGTTGTTCGTCGATCATGTTCTTATATCGATGGATCAATATATCTACGGTGCTTCTCTTCTAGCTTATTATGTCCTTCCACTTAGAATGATCCAATGGTTGTTGGGTATTCAGGTAATCGAATTCTCAACCATTTGGCCCTGATTATGTTTCAGTACTACACTATCCCTTCTGAGATTTGATCTCTCTAACTTAGAACATTTTCTAAGAGTTCAAAGGTCTCAAACTTTTCTCCTCCTGCGAGTCTGTCTCTTGGACCTCATCTATACGTCTGAAAACATTGTCTCTCCTGAGCTTTGGCAATGGTGATATCATTGTTTCTTTCCTATTTTTCTTGCCATCAATGACAAGCACACTCTTCTTGTAAACATGCCAACAGGGACAATGTCATTTCCATAAGAGAAATGAGGGTTCTCTATAATTATGGATTCAACTCATGATGAGATGGTGTAAAAAAGGATGGATTCCAAATAATGGATCTGGGGTAGAGGTCTCTTATAAAATACAATCAATAATGAATCCTTTAAAATGTAGGGGGAGATGTTCATTGTTGTTGGAAATGATGTAGTGGCTAAAACTATGGATATGTGGCTAATTTGTTTGGCCAATAGTAGGCACTAAATCTGGCACAATAGTGTAGGATTTAGTTCCTACTATTGACCAAATAAATGTAATCATTTTGGGGCAGAGTTAGTGCCCACTATACAAAGAAAATAAAATTAAAACAATTCATGCACAATGAAAAGCCATCCGTAAACTCGCTGACTATACAAAGGAAACAATAAAATTAAAACAAATGAGAGTGGGGTCATCCCTCCCCCTTGTTGTATTTAATTTCCACACTTTTATAAGTTCATCTGAAGTTAGAGCCATTCGCTCACTCGCCAAAAATTCCAACCATCCCATGATCGATTGATAAAGGATATCCCATCCAATCTCATTACAATGACAATGGATACAAGGAACCCATCAACAGAGAAAATGGTGAATGTAACATACTAGAGACTTAATTCTATACATCTCAGGGCACCAGTTACAACTTTTGTGGCTAGGGTTGTGTTTGGGTGTTTTCCTTTAGTATGGACGCCTCTATCATTATCTGGGTGCAATATCTTGTGGCCAGGGTTGCGTTTTCTTGAGGAAATCGTGCCACTATTGAAAAAGGAAAGGCCCACTGTCCTGGGTTGCATTTATGGTGGTTAGGAGGAGAGTTAACTCTTCATTAGGCCTCATATATAGCAGTGGGATTGGCATTGGTGGTGTTGGTTGTAATAGAGGAAATAGTTTAGAAGTGTCAAGAGGGGCACATGTTTCTATAATAGCCTTTGAGGGATTCTATAGGAGGTGATCCAGTCAGTCTTCACTATGATTTTGGGTCACTACCATAGAGAAATCACTTCAGTAACCTATAGAAACACTCATATCAATTCCCCAGTCTATAATGAGATCATAAATTTAATGAAATAAGATATTTATGTGTGCAACTAGTTGTGGTTCTAGCGTTTAGTGTAATTATATTATTCCACTCTATTTGTATCAGTCTTTCTTTTATTTTTGACATCGAACACATTGTTGTATACAAGAAACACATGGAAACTATGACTATAAACACCCATAATTATTACATTAGAATTTATATGTTAATTTGGGATAGATATAGATCCATATGTGAATGGAAAGAGACTTCCCTTAGTGAAGAAATTGAAACATTAATTAAACATGTCATTAGGGTAAACTAACAAACTAGGCCAGTGTGGAGAATGCACGTGATGTGTTTGACAAAATGTGCAAACGAGATGTGATCGCATGTCTCACAATGATCACTGGAAATGCACTGTGGGATCCATTAAATATTTTTTTATCAGATTAGTTTCATGTTGAAAAGGATGAACACAATTCATATTTAGAAGGATTATCAGACGTGAATTTACAAAGGCAAGGGAAATTTAAACAAATAGACATTGGGGAACCAAATATGGCTGGGCATTTTTTCATCAAATGATTTAAAAAACACAAATATGTATATTCCAAATATAAAGTTGCAAGATGAATTAAAGGAAATGCTTGAAACAAGATGTGTCAAAGAAATTTTGTCTGGATTCACTTCCACCAACTTTCCTACACCAAACAATTCTTCTAACATCTCTATCTTAATTAGAATTGTATCTTCATTAAGTCCAAGTGAAAATAGAGGAATGTTGTTCCATCAAATGAATCCAAATCTTTGAATGGCATTGGATGCATTGATTCATATCAGCAGCTGAGATCTTCTCCATCTGATGTTTCACCACCTCATTTCTTTCAAATTCAATTATCAGGAACCCTTTCATCTCAAGGACTTAGCTCATTTCCAACGTATCCATACAAACAATCATGTTTTTTTTTACGGTACGGTAGATCTTTACATTTAAACAATTTTTCACATTTAAATTGGTGTGCATGCCAATTTGGCATGCACAACATCCCAAGGGATGGTGTGCATGCCAATTTGACATGCAAAACATCCCTATGGATTCCTTACTATTTTCCCTCTTCTTCATATTCTTCTAAAGTTGTAGCATTTGGATTTGAAGCTTCTACCTTTGGCACATTTTAGAAAGTTTTCCATTCTGTATTCTTTCGTCGAAGTGGAGTGATCTAGAATTGCATCCACATGGAATCATATTTAAGAGAATGAGGAGGTGCCATGTGGTCCAGACATGGGATGCCACATGGCATCAATAGATTGGTTAAAGTGGTTGCAAAAATTGGTTGAACTCTATGAGTTTTGAACCTGTGACCTCGGGCGTGGGCGAATGGCTTGGCAGGGCCAGGCTTGCCATCCCGCCCGAGGGTATTCCTTGTTTACTATAGCACAAAAATAATATAAACATTTGAGTGCATTGAAATTATGGGAGGAAATAGGGCTAGGGCCTATCCCCAGGCCTTGGTGCAAGCCATACCACATGACCATGATAATATGACTGACACTCTACAGTTTGGCACAGAGTGATTATTGCTAGACCTTATCCCTCGATCACGGTGGTTACCATATGACCTTCCATATGACCCAACTTGTTCTAAGTTTAGCGTGGATTTGGTGGGTTTAACCCGCCAACCAGGGGCTAAAACTTGGGCTACTATATCAGGGGATTAAACCATAAGAGCACGTGGATGCTACAGCCTTTGGCCACATGGCCATGTAATGCGACCAGGGGTTGAGAGACCAGGGGGGCAATGCACAACAGATAAGCACGAGGCCACATGGGGTGCACTAATAGGACCAGGAGACAAAGATTCAGAGTATGCACCCAATATATATGCATAAGTGATTTTTTAACTTCAGAATATGAATTTAATTGTTTTTATTCAACAATTTTGGATTTTTTTGGCCCTTTTTGGGGGATATTGGGCCCTTTTTGAGGCCATATCTTGGGGGGAAGTTGAGAGATGGTTAACAACTTCAGATATATATAAATTGGTGCTTCATGAGGCCAGGGGAGTAGATTCAAAGTAGGTTTATGCTGAATATTTTCTAATCCAAAGCCATTTTTATGCAGGGAAGTTGTTGAGGAGCATACCTTTGTGGGCCATTTCTGGGAGCTTCGGTCATCCGATTTCAGTGTCATTTCTTTTGTTGGGTTCTATATATTTGGTAGAATAAGACCATATCAATTTTGTAACCTTTTGGCACAGTTGTTATTCCATTTGAAAGATTTGAACATAAATAAGAAAGCCTCACCCACTGAGACAAAGGCCTGAAGACATAGGTGAGATTGCCTGACTCCATTATCACATTGGTGTTCTAGTGTTTTTTGTTTTTATTGATTTATTTCAGATCTGTATATGTGCATATGGCTACGATGTTTCTTCTATAATGCTTCCTTTTTTCATTCAACTCCCTAATTGGTTAATTAACACATGCTTAGTAACTCAACCATTGTTGTATAAAAGATCTTTTTAGGTCAAGTGTTATCAGAGCTAGTTGACGTTTGGATTTGAGTTTTGCATGTTAACCAAGGAAAAGCTACATTGTGGTGAAGGAGAGCTTGTTGAAGAGAATCCATTGATTGGATTGAGAAAGAGAACTCCTAAAAGTGAGAAGATGGCATCGGAAGAGGGACTTTCTCAGGATGAGAAAGAGTTTCGAAAAACATCCTTTTCTATGTCAGAGATGATGAAGGTTTTGTATGATGATTACTTGGAACGAAAGAGACCATTTCTTGGTGAATATTCAAAGGGAAAAAGTGAATAAGGAGAGGATCCTCCTCAAATACCTCCTTCACCTGCATCTTCACCTCCTTCTTCTCCTTCTTCTTCAAGTTAAAGTTCTAAATCCAATGCAAAGAAACATGTCCATAAACATAATAATGAAGTTACTTTACTAAAACTTGATGTTAAATTCAAATTACCCATGTATGATGGTGAAGTTAATGTAGAGAGACTTGACAATTGGGTTAGACAGATGGAGGTTTATTGCAATGTGCAACAGATCAAGGATGAGGCAACTCAGATCAAGTTGGCATCACTTAGACTTGCAGGCACAACACTCATCTGGTGGAAAACAAGTTGAAAAATGGCACGCAACAAGTGGGTAATGTATTTACATGATGGAAAAGTTTTATTTCTGCACTTAGAAAACAATTCTATCCTTTGTGTTATAAAGAGAAAGCATTAATTGAATGGAAAGAAAAGGACAAATAGTGCAAGAATACACAGATGGATTTTGTAAAATGGCATCGATGTTAGATATTCCTTTACATACCCAAGAAACTTTTATGAAGTATATAGGAGGTTTAACTGTGCATATTTGAAATACTGTACTCATGTTTGGACAAAACTAATCTTGATGAGGTTTATATTCAAGCGACATACATTGAAGTAGGGAAAATAAGTGTTGGTGTATGAGGGGAATCATCTTCAAGGAAAGAGGACAAAAGGAAGTGGCATGGAAAGAAGGAAAATGCAATGACGAGAAAGGAAGATGAGCTTTATTGTAAGCATTGCAAGAAGTAGGGGCATGATGAGGACCATTGTTGGAAATTGCATCCGGAGAAGAGGCCAAAGTGGTTCAGGGAAAGGAAAGGGAGGCAAACAGTTGTGGTAACAACAAGACCAACAAACTTGGGATTAGATTCAGGTGATGAATCTAAAGTCTCATTGGTTGGTATGACAGGTAAAATTGGTGAAGGATTTGATTGTAGAAGTAACTTGTTTCACATAAGGGTCATCATGAGGCAAACTAAGATTGACACATTGATAGATAGTGGATCTCAATCTAACTTAATTTCAGAGGAATTGGTTAAGAAATTGGGATTAAAAACATAGATGCATCATAAGCCTTACACACTTAAATGGATAAACAACAATCATCAAATTCACATAACCAAGAAGTGCACATTAAAATTTGCAATTTCATCTAAGTGTGTGGACAAGGTAACATGTGATGTGGTGCCACTAAGTGAATTTGGAATGGTCTTAGGCAGTCCATACTTGTATGATCGTAAATCAATCTTCTAGAGGGAAAAGAATCAGTATTATTTAACCAACACAGGTCAAGAATATGTGGTTCATGCTCATCATGTAAAGGAAAATAAAACTCTTCAAAATATGGAACAATTAAAGAAGGAATATCAAGAAAGAAACACACCTAGAATTGTTTCAAATCAAGTAATTGATCTTAAGAAAGAACATGAGATGATTGTAGCGGAGCTAGCGGAAAATCAGGTCCAGGACCCTATATTTTTTCCCCTCAAAGCCTGAGCAGAGCTCAGGACCAGGACCCTATATTTCTTCCCCTCAAAGCCTGAGCAGAGCTAGCTCAGGTAATACCTTTAAGGACCAGAATTTACCTTTTCCATAATAAAACAAATAAGTAAGTAAGCAATTCATTTTCCCCTAAAATCACTATGCTCAGGCAAGTGGAAGCGACCTTTATATCATTATACGAGAATCCGATGACCATAGGGAGATCGAGGTATGTTTAGTTGCTCGACCAAAGGGGGTGAGGTTCAATCAAAGTTTGCTTCAAGATATGATAATGTCGTGCAAATATTACAAACATATCAACTCATTTACAATCATCTTTTTGATGCTATCATTAGTAATGTTGTCTACATGGACGATAGTGGCTTCATTAAGATGTGACAATGTACAAATGGCTAACAATATGTTGTCAGTTACCATGATTGTTTTACAATTGATCTTGATGAGACAGGCACACAGGACAGAGTTCAAAAACAAAGAACAAGTCGGGTGGCCTATCCCAAGTTTGATGATTGGTTAGTCACCTTTTGGGGACCAAAAGGTATTTAGTGGAGAGGTCTGATCCATAATTGGATCCAAGAGCTTGATGGGGCTCAGAAAGGCCTAAACATAAAATTTCTCAAAATGGCTTCAAAACAGACGCATGCGTAGGCCTTGTTGACACGAACCCAACACAACTTGAATGGGATCAAACAAATGTCGTATGTTACAGATATGGAGATCTATTCATTTTTGCAAACAGGAAAAAAAATGATGATTGTAGAGTCTGTACAGTCCGTACAGTACCACATGGTAGCTGAATTTACATGTGATACAACCATACAACTGACATGGCATGGTCCGTACAACTGACATGGCCGACTGACTGGGCATACATATTGATGATGTGGTAGGTATAGGTGGACCAATTAGGGATTTAAACGTGCCACCCTTGCAGTGGTGACACATGGCATGTCTGTACGGATGACATGGAAGGTCCTTACAATTCGTACGACACATGGTGCTTGCATGGTAGACAAATGGACCAATCAATACTTGACACGTGGCATCAAATTTAAGCGAATGAGGAGGTGCCACATGGCACCCATATATTGGTATAAGTTGTTGCAAAAATTGGTTGACCTCCATGAGTTTTGAACCCACGACATTGGGCATGGGTGAATGGCTTGGCAGGGCCAGGCTAGCGAGCCCACCCGAGGGTATTCATTGTTTACTATAGCGCATAACTATTATAAAAGTTCGAGTGCATTGAAGTTCCAAGAGGAAATAGGGCTGGGGCCTAGCCCTAGCCCTCGGTGAAATCCATACCATAGTACCACGATAATATGACCAATAGTATACAGTTTGGCATGCGATGATTATTTCTATACCTTAGCCCTCGATCACTGTGGTTACCATATGACTTGCCATATGACCCGACTTGTTCTAAGTTTAGCGCAGATTTGGTGGGGTTAGCCTTGGTCAGTCGGGATAGCCCACCGACCAAGGGATAAACTCTAGGATACTATATTAGGGGATTAAACCATAAGAGCAAGTGGATGCTACATCCTTTAGCCACATGGCCATGCAATGTGATCGGGGGTCGAGAGACCAGGGGGCCAGAGCACAACAGATAAGCATGAGGCCACATGGGACGTGCTAATAGGACTAGGAGCCAAATATTTGGGGGTTGCACCCAATATATATATATATGAAGAATTGGGTTTTTGACTTTTTAATATGGATTTTATTGTTTTTATTCAACATTTTTGGATATTTTTGGCCCTTTTTGGGGGATATTGGGCCCTTTTTGAGGCCCGATCTTGGGGGAAGTTGGGAGATGGTTACCAACTTCAGATATATATAAACCAGGGCTTCTTGAAGATAGGGGAGAAGATTCAAAGTAGGTTTATGGTGAATATTTTCCAAGCCAAAGCCATTTTTATGCAGGGAAGTTGTTGAGGAACGCACCTTTGCGGGCCATTTCTGGGAACTTTGGTCATCCAATTTTAATGTCGTTTCTTTTGTTGGGTTCTATAGATCTGGTAGAACAAGACCAAATTAGTTTTGTAACCTTTTGTCACTAATGTGATTCCATTTTAAATCTTTTAACATAAATAATAAATCCTCACCCACTGAGACAAAGGCCTAGAGACGTAGGCGAGATTTCTGAACTCTGTTATCATATTGGTGTTCTATGGTTTGTTGTTCTTCTTGATTTATTTCAGATCTGTATATGTGCATATGGCTGTGATTTTTCTTCTATAATTATTCCTTTTTTATTCAACTTCCTAATTGGTTAATTAACACATGATTAATAACTCAACCATTGTTGTATAAAAGATCTTTTCAGATCATGGAGAAAGGCTCCATTATATAATATATAAGCCCAACAAAAGCACAAAGATTTGCAAAATGGTTGATCTTAGAGTTCACAAACCATTATTGTATTATATTGATCAACCTCCTTTTTTCCACTCTATCATGATAATTTTACATATTATATACATGTTAGAACATTCTTTCCATGCTAGTATCAATTATAGAAACAAAAAATATTGCAAAAAGAGAAAATTTTCAATTGGTTGCTAGAGCGAAGTTCCTCTAGACCTTGTTGATCTCCCATTTCACCTTGAGATCATTTCTCTAGTATTGGCTGAGATACACCTTTCTATCAAAATCTATCTTTATTATTTCAACTTTCATTATTTCAGAAGATGTATGAGAAATGGGTCCCAAAAAATACCTTGTCAACAATATTAACTCTGTTTTTTAGGTGAAGGGTAAGGGCTAAGTTCTAAGAAAATAGAAGGCGGATAAAAACATTGTAAGGAATTTGCAACCTCATTGTCATGGCTTGGAGTGAGGATAGATAAAGTCCCTCTCTCATTCCTATCAATCTTATCCTGTAGCTGCAACTGACATCTTGCAATATCATGTTTCTTATGATAAAAAACCTGCAGATATTTTGATGATGCTTTCAAATCATTAGAGGACATCGCTAATCACCTTCCAAATCACCTTCTCAATAAAGATTAAATTTTTGTTCAGAGACATGAGGGGTGCTACTGAGATGTACAAAAAACATAATGTGGATGATGTTTCAAGCAACACAATCAAATATCGGTTTAGAAGAATTGATGGTTAATTTCTTCAAATTAACATGGTTTGTTGATTTTGAATAGAATGATTGTACTGGTGCCATATTATCCTCAGGGAAAAGGTGGGGAAATGTGTGGCATTGAACCTTGGTTGACAACTTGTATTGTTTATAATGGGTGAGATCTTGATATTGTTTATAAGGTGAGAGATCTTGATAATCAATATTTTTGGTTAATGGTAATGGTTGAAGGACAATTACCGTTTTTTTCTCAGTCTATGCTCCCATCTCTTTGTAGGAAAAGATTTGGCATGTTCTTCTGTCATTGAGAGACTATCCTGGTATAGTAGTCAACATATCCTACACATAATTTATCTAAATTTGAAATGGTAGAACAAGGAGAGATTAGGACAATGCACTTTCTTTGATAAGAAAAAGGGAATTGGATGGTGTTGGATATATTAGATAGGCTATGTGGAAATTCAAATCTAGGTTACTAGCTCCTTGAATAGTTTCATGGATGTTTTATGTGCAACCATAGGGTATTTTTATCTCCCATTAGTGGTTGGTCTCAATATTAGCTAAGAGAATAATAAGTTGAAATTGGCTTTCAAGCTTAAAATTTTTCATTTAGCTTCCATGAATTACAACAAATGAATTTCAATAATTTGGGAGTTGGCTTGTAAGCCTATTGGAAAAGAGGGTCAGATTCTCTAGTAGAAAGAAACCATTTGTAAGATAAATGACTTTTTAAGAGGTTAGGGCCAGTGGTTATGTATGTAGAGAGTGGTAAAGGGATAGGAATGTAAATCATGACAAAGTACTAAAGAGAATTTCTGAACTCCAACGCCTATAATGTTTCTCTGGAGGAGAAGGTTGTTGAGGTTGAACGTGTTTTGTAGAAAATGGAGTGCAGGGTAAGAGGTGCAAGAGTTAAATTTGAACATAACTAGGTTGAGTTAGGGGATGAGTCTTCGAAATTCTTCTTTGACTACTGCTTACTTTTTTGGTCCAAGAAAAACCTATTAAGAACTACAAACCTTATTTCTGAGGTTTACAAAGATGCAATGAATACAAAAAACTCTACTGCAATTTGTTTTGAATTTTAGCATTTATCATGTAATTGTACCTTCTCTTGTAGTTTATTTTAGCCAATAATTAGATCTCTATATTTATCTTCCTCTAATAGAATCAATATAGGTTTTTCTTTCACACTTCCATTATGTACCTACAATGGATGTGCTTTTTTTTAGTTCCATTGTCCTACTTATTATGTTCATTTCTTGGACATTAAAATAATATTATCTTATTTTATCTTATGTAGTAGCCTGACCTTGGGAGTTATATTTGTCCATGAAAACTGTCTGGAGGAACATGAACCCTAATAAATTTATTAAAAGGGTTGTTTTGCAACCATGGTTTATGATCTTGTGGTCTCAAATAATGGAAAATGAAAAAAAATATCACAAATTAATCTGAAGTTTGACATTGACGAATTTTGCGAGTACTTGTTTTGGTTAAATAAAAGAATTTGTATTTAACCCAAGGTTTCCCCTAGTAGAAATAGAATACAAGAGGAAGACTGCTCATCTTACAGGCTTAACGCTCACTAAGATAACAATATTTTCTCTTAAACTTTGCAAAAGTCCATGAACTACATATAACTAAAAAATAAAATTAGAAAATGGTAGGAAAAACCCATCCCAAACACAATTGTAAGGAAATATATTTCTCTAAGGGTCATTTATGGGCTAGAACTATTCATGAATATTGGAACTTTTGAAAGAACATACCTACTAGCTTAGAATTTGATTCTAAGGTAGGAAAGAAATGGCATGTCAAGTCAAGGAAAGGCATGACAAGGAAATGCATGGCAATGCCAAGGAAAGGTATGGCACTTCAAGGCAAGGAAATGCATGTCATGTCAAGGATAGGAATGACATGTAAAGGCAAGGCATGGCATGTCAAGGAAAGGAATGTCAATGCAAGGCAAGGTCTATCAAGGAAAGGCATGTCAAGGCAAGGCAAGGAAAGGGAATGCATGGCAATTAAAGGCAATTCATGGTAAGGCACGACAATGCATGGAAAAACATGGCATGCCAAGGAAAGAAAAGGCATGTCAAGGCAAGGGATGGCTTGTCAAGGCAAGTCATGGCAAGGTTAGGCATGGCATGTCAAGGCAAGGCATGGCATGTCAAGGCAAGGAAAGGAATGGCATGTCAAGGCAAGGAAATGACATGTCATTTCAAGGAAATGCATGTCAAAGAAAGACATGTCAAGGAAAGGAAAGGAATTTCAAGGCAAGGCATGGCATGTCAAGGAAAGGCATGGTATGGCAAGGCAATGAATGCCATATCAAGGAATGTAAAGGCATGACATGTCAAGGCAAGGAAAGACATGACAAGGAAATGCATGTCTTGTCAAGGAAAGGCATGGCAAGGCTAGGGATAGCATGTCAAGGCAAGGCATGGCATGTCAAGTAAAGGAAAGGCATGGAATGCCAAGGAAAGGAAATGGCATGTCAAGTCAAGGAAAGGAATGTAAAGAAAAGGAAAGTCAAGGAAAGGAAAGGCATGTGAAGGAAAGACATGGCATGTCAAGGCACGCCATGGCATGGAAAGGCAAGGCCGGCTATGTCAAGGAAAGGAAAGGCATGGAATGTCAAGGCAAGGAAAGACATGTAAAGACAAGGAATGTCTTGTCAAGGAAAGGAATGGCAAGGCTAGGCATGGAATGCCAAGGAAAAGAATGGAATATCAATGCAAGGAAAGGCATGGAATGTCAAGGCAAGGAAAGAAAGAACATGTCAAGTAAAGGAAATTAAATGTCAAGTCAAGGAAAGGAATTTCAAGGAAAGGCATGTCAAGGAAATGCATGGCATGTCAAGGCAAGGCATGGCATGGAAAGGTAAGGCATGGCATGCCAAGGAAAGGGAAGGCATAGCCTTTCAAGGAAAGGAATGGCTTGTCAAGGCAAGGCATGGCCTGTCAAGGCAAGGAAAGACATGCCAAGGAAAGGCATGGATTGTCATGGAAAGGCATGGCAAGGATAGGAATGACATGTAAAGGAAACACATGGCATGTCAAGGAAATGCAAGGCACGACATGTCAAGGCAAGGAAAGACATGTAAAGGCAAGGCATTTCTTGTCAAGGAAAGGCATGGCAAGGCTAGGAATGGCATGCCAAGGCAAGGCATGACATGTCAAGGAAAGGAAAGGCATGGCATGTCAAGGAAAGGCAAGGAATGGCATGTCAAGACAAGGAAATGGAATGTCAATTCAAGGCAAGGCATGTCAAGGAAAGACATATCAAGGTAAAGAAAGACATGTCAAGGAACAAAATGGTAAGGCAAGGTAGGGCATGCCAAGGAAAGGAAAGGCATGGCATGTGAATTCAAGGAAATACATGTCAAGGAAAGGCATGGCATGTCAATGCAAGGAAATACATGTCAAGGAAAGGAATGGCTTGTAAAGGAAAGACATGTAAAGGTTAGGAATGTCATTTCTTATGATCTTTATTACATTTATTAGAATTGTTGAATGTTTTACATCATTGGAATGACATCTTAGTTGTAACTTATTTGAAATTTTATTATTGTATGTGCACTTCGATATGATGTGATATGATTGTCGCTTCATTTCATATGTTGTAATATTAGATATATAATGGAGAAATTAATTATTGAATGAAATAAATAATAGATTTCAATTCTAAATGTTTGTTTTTGAAGAGAAGGGATATTCCAAAAGATCTGGATCATCCTCATCAAATATATCCAAATCATGACGTTGGGTTCGATGTTGAGATGGTAGATGATGCTCGTGATGACACATATATAAATGAAAATGATGTCGATGCCGATGCAGATGATGATGATGATGATAATGATGATCCTGATCATGATGGTGATTATGATGTTGAGGAAGTTGTTGGTAGCAACGAGTGGCATTCATGATCATATAGGCTACATCGTGGATCATTTTTGATATATTTTTATAATGCCTCTTTTCATGGTTACTATCATATGTATCATTTTCATGGCCTCGAGTACCATATTATTGAGTTGCATCATTTTGACATGTATCATGTTGAATTATATCATTTGGACTTGACATATCATTTTGACATGTATCATGTTGAATTATATCATTTGGACATGACGTATCATATTGACTTGTATAATTTTCTCTTACATATGTTATCATTTTTATTTATATCATTTGTACATGATATATGATTTTGACTTATGTCAACTGTTGGACATGTATCATTTTCAGATGTTATTGATCTACTAGCATATTTGACTTTCACTTGTTTTAGTTATATATGATGATGATCTTATCAATATTGGCATGTCAGTTTTTATATATTGAAATTGGTTGATGATTTTTGGATGCATATTTTTTTACGTATGATGGTATTGATTTACTGCTCATGATGGATGATGTCAAATTCACTTAAATTATAGATATTTGACTCACTTTTTTTAATTATAGATAATGATCATGTTATAATAATTATCTTGTTATTTTATATGTACTGGATGTTGTAGATTCTATTTTGATGGAGATTTAATAAGTATAATGATGTTGTTAATTTTTATGGTTGTTCATTTCCCTAAATATTCTTTATAAATGTTATCCTATAAAATATTTCAAACGCGTTTATATGACTTATGTATAATCATATAAGTTATTTAAGAGACATGATATATTTAACTAATTAAATTGAAATAAAACATATTAAATTAATAACTGTAAGCAAAACTAGAAGAACTTTTGGAAGTAAGAAAGGAAGAAACAATGGAAGAAAAATTGGAAGCCACACTATAAGAACAACTGGAAGAAAAAATGGAAGCCAAATCAAAAGAAAATCTGGAAGAAAAATGAGAAACAAAACTTGATGTAAATCTCGAAGCCAAACCAGAAGCCAAACTAGAAGAAAAATTGGAAGCCATATCAGAAGCAAAACTTGATGTAAAAATGGAAGCCAAACCAAAAGATAAAATGGAAGAAAAATTGGAAGGCATATCAGAAGAAAAACTAGAAGAAACACCTAGAACTAAACCTGGTACTATTCCTTCCACTAATTTCAACGCTATTCTTGGCGCTATTCCCGACACTAAACCTGGTGCTATTCCTGGCGCTATTCCCGATGCTGAACTTGACTCTATTCCTGTCATTATTTTTCTCTCACTCTATCCAACGCTAATTCCAACACTAAATATGGCATAATTATAAAAAGTCCATATTGTGCCTAGGTTTGTGCTAGAAAAGGTGTCCAATTCATGAACTAACATACACTAAATTCCGACGCTAATTTCCTGTTATGTTGTAGTGAGCCTCTTTGATTATTATACTATGGACCACTTATTTATATCGCAACATTCTCCTCTTGAATCATGTACATATCTAAAATGTTCTCTCTTGTTCAATCAAATGCATGGAAATCCTTCTCTTCATGTTCGACTGGCTTGCAAAAGTTGCAAAATGAGTTCCTTGGCATACTATGATATTTCTAAAGTAATGGACACTCAGTCGGATGATGTCCCCATTTCTTACATATTTCACAATAACCCCCTCTTGGTAATGAATTTGGTGCTCCAGTTGCCAAATACAACGCAGATGTTGGGAATTTGTCTTTATGGTGGCCTTTAGTCCTACAATTAGTACACTAGACTTGTTCCCATTTCTCCTTCCCTTTTGTAAGATTTTCCAATTGAGTTGTCAAGGCAACTAACTGCATATGCACTTACACCATCCCTGCACTATCTCCTACAGGGGATGCTTCCAATTTTATTGCAATTTCCAAAGATTCAGGTTGTGACACAACCTTTTGTCGAATAAACGACTTGTGAATGTGTGGCAGAAGTCCTGCATCAAACCATTCTTGATGCTTTTGATCATGGATCCAAAATTTCAGTCTACCCATCATATCCTTAAAATGTTGGTCATAATACTAGACTAATTGTTGGCCCTCAACCAAGTTTTGAGGAAACATTGGTTGTGTTTGACCATTTTTGGGACTTCGACAGGCTGGTCAAAGACAGAGTGCCCAGGCAATGCAGAGATTGCAGAATATCACTCATTTTGCGATCTTTTTGGGTTTTAGGGTTTATGTAATGGGCATGGGATGTCAGCCCATGGGTTTACCCATGTTTAGGCCTTTTTGTAATGTATAAATAAGTAGATAGGAATTAGAGTGAAGTCTGTCTAGGTATGTCTAAGAGGGCATCGTGCAAGAATATGTAAAGGTTTCTAAGTGAGAAGAACAATTGTTGGATATTGTGCATATTGTGTGTTGAGACTTGCAGGGCTAAGTGCAAGTGATTATAAGAGGCTTTGTTCCTTGACCTCATTTTGAGGAAGGTGGATCTAGTGCACTGTGCACAGATCACCTGTCGAATGCGAAGTTGTGCTCTGTGGATTTGTGCACAGGAGTTGAAGAATGTAGAAATATTGAATATCAATAAAGAAGAAGAAGAGTTAGTGGAGGCAGCCCCACACTGGGGTGAAACACATCTATCCTTATGTGCTTTGTGCAATGTTGTTCATGTTGTTTATGTATTTATTTTCTTAGTGCACTGATCTTGATGTATGATAGATAGATCCATTGATGCTTAGTGATTTATGTATGACTGAATGCTAGATCTAAGCTCATGTGATGTTCTAAATGATTAGATGTGCTTAATCTTGATTACTACTATGCTGATATGCAATAAGGGATTTCACCTGCGATGTGAATAAGGTTCCATAACTAATGGATGTTATTGGCTAAGTGCTCTATCAAGTGCTATAATCACAGATATGTGTCCCAGCTAGGTTGTAGACACCTGAGTCCTACAACCCCCTTGCCTCTACCTTGGGTGAGACTTCATCTACTTCTCAGGTGTTTTTGAAATGGCTACTAGTTAGGGTTTTGTTGGTGCATTGTTGAAGCGTTGAACCCTGGGTCTATTAGAATATGAAAGGATGTGCTCATTTTACCCTAGACAAAATCACTATTGTCACCTAACCATAGGCCGAAGCCACCCTCTGAGCACCTTGACCTTGACAGTGAGAAGAATCCTGGTAGCAATCCAATAGCCAAGCAAGGCTAATGCACCAAGCAAGAAGGTAACCAAAGCTAATCATATAGTCCAACCCAAAACTGGTTCAACACCTTCCCCAGAACTTGTGCACAAGACTGCCAGACTATAGTGCGCACAAGTGACTTCTGCAATTCTAAGAATATGAGAAATGAGAGACCAATGCCTTGCATTAATAGTATTCCTGGCAGACTTGCCTAGGCCAACTTATCCTTCTAGGTACTAATTAATTTATATTAATTATCTTTCTTCAGCCGACATCTTGTCTAGGGTTACATTCATTTCTTTTCTTCCTTCCAGAATATTCTAATCTTGTCAAAGGTCATAATAGAGGTTCATACCTCTCGAAGCTACCATAATATCAACACTCCCTCCTAGCTAGGGAGGTATAATTGATAATGGTCTTGAGCACAAACAAACCATTCACTGGTAGTTTCACGACCATTCACTGGTAGTTTCACGAACACCATCATTATTATCCAGCTGGATAATCTCTATGACAACTAGTACTATATCAATTGATTGAACACAACTGTGTTTATCCATGGTAGTATGCAACTACTCAAACCATGACACATAGTAAAAAATAGTGGAACATATCCACCACAGTAGCATATCTCTATTGTATGGAGACAGGCAGTCTCCATAACAATCATCTGATATCAACCTGCACATAAAATATTGTTAAAATAAACTGAATCATTTGGGCCAATCTTTCACTCACATCTGTGAGATCTTGAAAGAATATTTTCCCTCAGAGTATAACATCAACGATGGGCTATATGCCTTATTCTTATCAAACAAAGAAGAATGATTTTTCTAATTTCTTGGACCATTCCTCACCTTGGGCCATTCCTCCAACACTAAACAAAGTGTAACCTGGAGAGAATGAATCTTCCCTAAGGAATGTCAATCCGTGACTGCTGAGCCTGGACCATTCCCCACCCTGGGCCATTCCTCTAGCATTAAACAAAGTACAATCCTAGAGAGAATGAATACACCCTAAGGAATGACTGTCTATACCATTTCCTTTGTTAACCACAAGAGGAAAATACTATCTTGTACCAACCTCCAAAACTTAGCATTCCTCATGTTAACCACAATGAGAAATCATTGTCTGGTGAGGCCGGCCAGTCTTCTTGAGTAACCCGCAAGAATAGAGACTACCCTAGACCACTCCCCATGTTAAATCTAATGGGAAGTCACTGTCTATGGTACATCAACAATCTGGACCATTTTCCAAACTGGAAAATGTCTGTCCATCAGAAATCTCAATCCACTTTCCAAACATAAAAGAATCTTTCCAAGTTGGACTATTTTTCAATATTGAAAATGAATGTTCTCAATAATATGTCAGTGCTCCCTCCCATCCTGGAGATTCATTCTTCCCTTTCAACTAAGGGAGTTATTTCCACGATCCCCATATTTTCTCAAAAATATGAAAACTTTATTTTATAGAGAGGCTTTGTCAGGATATCTGTTGTCTGCTCATTTGTGGGGATGTATTGGAGCTTTACTTCTCCTTCCTGGAATTTATCTATAATAAAGTAATATTTGATCTCAATATGTTTTGACCTTTCATGAAAAACTGGATGTTCTGATAATCTTATACAACTCTAATTATCACAATGTATTATGATCGAATCTAAAATCCGATCAAATAAATTAGAGATTAGTTTCCTTAGCCATATTTATTCTATGTGTGCTTCACATGATGCGATATATTTTTCTTCTGATATGATGAGTGTGATAGACCTCTGTTTCCTGTTTCCCCAAGATATCATAGCGGAGCCCAAGTTGAAACACATTCCTGAAGTACTCTTTCTATATTCTACACTTCCTACCCAATCTAAATCTGTAAATCCATGAAGTTGTATATCACTGGATGCGGTATATCTTAATCCATAGTTTATTGTCCCATGAATATATCTTAGGACATGCTTTGCAACTATCCAATGTTCATGTCTAGGTTCCACCTGGAACTGGCTTAGTGTATTCATGGTAAAATCATATGTCTAGTCGAGTATTTACCAAATACATCAATGACCCAATCAACTGTCGATATAGTGATGGATCTAATGGATCAGAATATTGATCTTTTACTTTTCTTATATTCGTAGTCATAGGAGTATCCATGGATTTGTAATCCATCATTCCAAACTTCTGAAGGATATTTATTGCGTACTTTCCTTGACCAAGGAATACATCACCACACTTCTGCCATACTTCTAGTCCCAAGTAATAATGCATGAGACCTAGATCTTTCATATCAAATTTAGAAGCTAGTTCCTTTTTTCATTGGATGATAAGAGACTCTTCACCTGTTATGAATAGATCGTCAACATATAATAGTAAAATCATAGGTGCATTGTCCACTACTTTGTAGTAAAGGTTTAGATCTGCATGACTCTTGGAGAAACCAAGTCTTGTTAGATAGCTATCTATTCTGGCATACCAAGCCCTTGGAGCTTGCTTGAGTTCATATAAATCAAGGCAAGGCATGGCTTGTCAAGGCAAGGAAAGACATGTCAAGGAAAGGCATGGATTGTCATGGAAAGGCATGGAAAGGATAGGAATGGCATGTCAAGGAAACACATGGCATGTCAAGGAAAGGCAAGGCACGACATGTCAAGGCAAGGAAAGACATGTAAAGGCAAGGCATTTCTTGTCAAGGAAAGGCATGGCAACGCTAGGAATGGCATGCCAAGGCAAGGCATGACATGTCAAGGAAAGGAAAGGCATGGCATGTCAAGGAAAGGCATGGAATGGCATGTCAAGACAAGGAAATGGAATGTCAATTCAAGGCAGGGCATGTCAAGGAAAGGCATATCAAGGTAAAGAAAGACATGTCAAGGAACGAAATGGCAAGGCAAGGCAGGGCATGTCAAGGAAAGGAAAGGCATGGCATGTCAATGCAAGGAAATACATGTCAGGGAAAGGAATGGCTTGTAAAGGAAAGACATGTAAAGGCTAGGAATGTCATTTCTTATGATCTTTATAACATTTATTAGAATTGTTGAATGTTTTACATCATTGGAATGACATCTTAGTTGTAACTTATTTGAAATTTTATTATCGTATGTGCACTTCGATATGATGTGATATGATTGTCGCTTCATTTCATATGTTGTAATATTAGATATATAATGGAGAAATTAATTATTGAATGAAATAAATAATAGATTTTCATTCTAAATGTTTGTTTTTGTAGAGAAGGGATATTCCAAAAGATCTGGATCATCCTCATCAAATAGATCCAAATCATGACATTGGGTTCGATGTTGAGATGGTAGATGATGCTCATGATGACACATATATAAATGACAATGATGTCGATGCCGATGCAGATGATGATGATGATGATGATGATGATAATGATCATGATCATGATGGTGATGATGATGTTGAGGAAGTTGTTGGTAGCAGTGAGTGGCATTCATGATCATATAGGCTACATTGTGGATCATTTTTGATATATTTTTATAATGCCTCTTTTCATGGTTACTATCATATGTATCATTTTCATGGCCTCGAGTACCATATTATTGAGATGTATCATTTTGACATGTATCATGTTGAATTATATCATTTGGACATGACATATCATTTTGACATGTATCATGTTGAATTATATCATTTGGACATGACGTATCATATTGACTTGTATAATTTTCTCTTACATATGTTATCATTTTTATTTGTATCATTTGTACATGATATATGATTTTGACTTATGTCGACTGTTGGACATGTATCATTTTCAGATTTTATTGATCTACTAGCATATTTGACTTTCACTTGTTTTAGTTATATATGATGATGATCTTATCAATATTGGCTTGTCAATTTTTATATATTGAAATTGGTTGATGATTTTTGGATGCATATTTTTTACGTATGATGGTATTGATTTACTGATCATGATGGATGCTGTCAAATTCACTTAAATTATAGATATTTGTCTCACTTTTTTAAATTATAGATGATGATCATGTTATAATAATTATCTTGTTATTTTATATGTACTGGATGTTGTAGATTCTATTTTGATGGAGATTTAATAAGTATAATGATGTTGTTAATTTTATGGTTGCTCGTTTCCCTAAATATTCTTTATAAATGTTATCCTATAATATATTTCAAACTGAAGGTGGCTTCTATCCATATACTTCTTCAAAAGGAGTCATGCGAGTAGCTGTATGGTAGGAAGTGTTGTACCACCATTCGACTAGGGGTAGCCATTGATCCCATTGATGTTTTTTTTTTAGAGGAAAAACACCTTAGATATGTTTCCAAACACTTGTTGACAACTTCCATTTGACCATCAGTCTAGGGATGATAAGTTGTGCTGAGATGCAATTGGGTGCCCTATAGCTTAAACAGTTCTTGCCAAAAATTTCTTGTGAAAGTTGGGTCATGATAAAAAACAATAGGGTGTGGCATGCCATGAATCTTGAAGACCTGGTCCATGAAAAGTTGAGCCACTGTGGATGCAGTAAATGGGTGTTAAAGAGCACATAAATGAGAATACTTGGAAAGGCGATCCACAACCACCATTATGACTGATTTATTCCCTGATTTGGGTAAGCCGATAATAAAGTCCATAGAGATATCCTTCCAAATAGCAGGTGGAATCGGAAGCAGTTGTAGTCTGCCCAGAGATTTGACTATTTCTCCCTTGTTGTGTTGACACACCTCATATTCAGCGACAAAATTACGGATGTCCTGTTTCATACCATCATAGAGAAAAGAACATTTGATCCTGTCATATGTTTTGGTGAACCCTGAGTGCCCCGCTATGGGTGTAGCATGAAGCTTAGAAAGTATCGTGGATTTAAGCTTTGATTGTTTACTTAAATACAAATGGCCTTTGTATCGAAGCTCATCCTAGAGCCAATAGTACCCTAGGGAAGCTGGAGCCTTGGTATGCAATTGCTGGATCAGATGCAAACTTTTGGGATCTTGAAGCCATTCCTAGCGCACAGCTTGGAGCCAATCGGGTACAATGAAGGAAAGAGAAAAAAGGGATCCTTCTTCTTCATATTTTCGGGACAGTGCATCCACCACTACATTATATTTTCCCTTCTTGTAAATGATCTCATAATCATAACCAAAGATCTTAGTCACCCATTTTTGTTGCTCCTGGATGGAAATGCGTTGTTCCAAAAATTACTTGAGGCTTCGATGGTCGATCTTAATTTGGAAGTGTTACCCCAAGAGATAAGGGCGCCATAGATCAACGACATGCATAATAGCCAACATTTCCTTTTCATAAATGGGTTTTCCCAGAGTCCTTTCAGGCAGTTTCTTGCTGGTGAAGGCCAAAGGTCGACCCTCTTACATAAGGACAACATCGATTCCTTTCCCTGAAGCATCACATTTCAACACAAAGGTCTTTGTGAAATCAGGAAGGGCCAGAACCGGAGTGGTGCACATGGCCATCTTCAAGGTTTGAAAATCTTGAGAAATGGATGGAGTCCAAGTGAAAGAGTTCTTTTTGAGGATAACAGTGAGAGGTGCTGCAATTTTTCTACAGTTCTTAACAAACTTGCGATAATACCCTGTTAAGCCCAGAAATCCACACAAGCTTTTGAGAGTCTTTGGGTGCAGCCAGTCTTGCATAGATTCAATATTTTTTGGATTAACCCTGATGCCATCCTTGCCAACCAGATGACCCAAGTATTCTACTTCTGAGGCACCAAAAGCACATTTAGACTGTTTCAGGAAAATTTGGTGTTGGGAGAGGAGATGGAGAACTTGATCCACATGGGTAATATGGTCTGTCTAGGTTTTTATATAGATGAGGATATCATCAAAGAAAACTAAGACAAAATGACGGAGAAAGGGACAAAAGACATGATTCATGAGGCTTTGGAAGGTGGAGAGGGCATTACACAAGCCAAAGGGTATGACCAAAAACTCATAGTGGCCCTCATGAGTGTGAAAGGCTATCTTGGGAATGTCTTCCTCTTTCATACGTATCTGGTGATAGCCCAAGTGAAGATCAAGTTTAGTAAAGAATTGGGTGCCACTCAATTCATCCAGGAGGTCATCAATGACATGAATGGGAAATTTGTCTTTAATGGTCAGTTTGTTGAGGGCACGAAAGTCAAGACACATTCTCCAAGAACCTTCTTTCTTCAGGACCATGACTATAAGAGAAGAGTAAGGGCTCGTACTAGGGCAGATAACACTTGCATTAAGGAGTTCCTGGACCATTTTCTCAATTTTATTTTTTTGTGAAAAGGGGTGGCGATATGGATGGATATTGGGAGGAAGGATTTCGAGTACAAGGGGAATGGAATGATCATGAACACCGCAGGAAGGAGGGAGTTCTTGGGAGTGGAAAATACCATTTGATGTTTATAAGGGAGAGCTTGGAGGTCATGCGACACTGAGGGTGTCTTTGTTGCTTGTATGGTGTGGAGTTTGGCAATGACACCAGAATGGCCTTTTTTGAGTAGATTTTCCATGCAATGGGAAATAATGACCTCAGGTGAAACAACAATGATGCCTTGTAATTTATATTGGTGGCCTTCCTAGTCAAATTTCATGGTTAATTCCTTAAAATCCATGAGAATGGGACCCAAAGTTCTTACCCAGTTTGCACCCAACACAATGTCACAACCACCCATGTTGATAGCAAACATATGGGATTTTAGGTGGTAGTCACCGATTTGGAGACGCACATTTTCACAGTGCCCTCCACATGTCATGGAACCACCATTGACAATCATGATTTGGAAATTGTTGAAAACATGGATGTAGCAATGAGTTTCTTGGGAAATGTGGAGATGAATAAAATTATGGGTGCTTCCACTATCAACCAGAATGATGAACTTCCTATGATTGATGCAACTGATTAACTTGAGGGTTTGGGGAGTGGAAAAGAGAGTGAGAGCATTGAGGGAAATGATGGGTTCTACTTAGGGAGGGTCTGAGGGAGGGGTTATGTCAGTGATTTTAGGTGACTCAGACACAAGGGGAGTTTCAACATCCTCTTCCAAAATATCCTCAGAGATGGCCATAAAAAGATTTTGTTCCTTACACTTGTGGCCCGGGAAATATTTTTCATCACAATTATAACAAAGGCCTTTGAGTTGGCATTCATCCATTTCAGCCCTGGTCAATTTTTGGATCTTTAATGGGGCAGAGGGAGTAGTGGGAGTGACGGGTTTAGGGTGAGGGATAAAGGGGGTTGTCGGTTTTGAGATGATACAACTTGCTGTGCTTATTTAGCCCTTTTAGTAGCCTCCACCCCAGTCAAGGGCTGATCCATGACGACATGGGCCCGAATCTCCTCCTTGAGGCAACTAATAAAACACTTTCGAAAGAAAGCATCATTCATGCCATCTGTTCGAAAAGCTAGGCACTCAAAGGAAGCTATGAAGTATTCTACTATTCCGGGTTGTTTCAACTTTATTGAACAGACCAAATGGTTGGTGTTTGTGTCAAAGCATTCATAAAACTTAGTCACAAATTGGGTCCAAGAAATATACCCTTGACGAGAAGATTTTCTCCATTGCCACCATTGCCAACATTCTTGATCTAGAAGGAGAACACCATACTGGATTTTGGCCAAGTCATATGTGATGCCATATAAAGAGAAATAATGTTCCATTTGGGTTACCCAACCAGTGGGGTTCGAGACATCAAATTTGGTCACATCCACCTGCGAAATGTGTAGGTCACGTTGAAAGTGATGGTGCCAAAAGGTATGGGAATGGGAGGAATGTTCATCGTCGATCTTTGGAGGTGCTTCAGAGAAATGCTCATCTATAGGGATCCTCAGTTTGGTGCAGAGGGCTGCAAAGACAGATTCAAGCTGGGTGGTCAGTTCTTGTTTGACTTCCTCCATTGAGGACTGCATGGTTGTATTTATGGTTATATTGATGGATGAATCGATGGAGGCAACAGTAGCACTAAGTTGTTTCACTTCTTTTTGGGTCTCGAGGAAACTATATTGCAAGGTGTTGAAGTGAGTTTCTAGATCTTGGCTACGGGTATGGGCCATCATGATGGGTGAACTGAAAAAGGGGCGGGCGTGGTAAAAAAATTGGCTAAAAAATGATATGGATGAATGTGATAAGGGCGAAGAGATGAATCAATGGAATAGGTCTCAAATAATGGTGAAAATTTTTTGAGACCATCTTTTTAGCACCTGCGAAGTTATACTCTGGTCTAAAGAATATTGCGGTGATGAAATCCCCAAATTATTAACCAGAAAGAAATGTGTATTTACTTGGCAACCCGAACACAGTTGCGCGGCAATAGATCTAGTCTATTTCAATTTGTTTATGTTTTTATCCCCCAAGGGTTAGGTATTCAAGGGTTCTACAGACAAGGGTTTTCCCTGTGCTATAACTCTCTGATATATGTGCAGGGTCCAACAATAGTACTCGGCCCAATATCTTAGGGCACTAACTAAGGAGGATAGACCGTACCCTTAGTCGTACTACACAACTACCCAGGTATTAGAGAGTATCTTCCATTGTGTTGTTCTTGGTGACACTATAGCAGTCCGATGACTGATAGGTTTATCTAAAGAGGGCTTCAGGAAATCTAGGCTGATCCGTACACAAGTGTTGTCTGATGCACTACCACTCGAAGGGGTACCAACAGGGGTTACAACGGTGGCCAAAAGATGTGCGCTTAAGAACCACTTGTATTTCCTGTGTGTATGAATCTATCAACTGTGGGTTTATGCGTGTAATGACATATTTCTGTGGCTTAAAGACGTTGGAATATGTCTCTACCCTTAAAAAAAAAATTCCCACAATTTCTGCCAAGGAAAGTGCTTTGATACCACTTGCAAGATACCAAATATAATAAATAAGCAGAATCAAAATAAAATGCTAGAAATGGTAGAATAACAATAATATATCCAACATAATCTCCACAATAACACATATATGATATAAGAAAAACAATAGAAATAGCACTTTGATTCAGAAAGCAATGTTCACAAGCCTCTTCAAGGGGGAAACCTCCAATCAAGCAATGCTTTGTTACAATAATCTCCAAGCTAGGGTTTTCATACCCTCGACCCTTATTTATACTAAATATGTCTATCAAGAGAAGCATATAGAGGAATATCCTTCTATAAGAAGAAGCTTCTATTAGGTCTTCTTACATACGCCTTATTCTATTTTATTGAAAGGCCTTATTAATATTGACCTTTATTACATTCGAATATATTGATATACCTATGTGCGGGTTAGGACCCTAACAAGGTACGATTTCCCATACATCATTTTTCATAATGGATTGGTGTTCTTCCATAATAGCTTCTATCCATTGTCCGTTTTGAATTGCTTCTTTGAATGTGGTAGGTTCTTCATCTAGAAGCTTCGTTATATACACTGCATAGCTTAATTATATTTTAGGCTTCTTACTTTTTCTGAATGTTCCTTCGGGAACCTTAAGTCTTTCTGCATCTTGTAAAGTAGCTTCAATCCAAGATGGTCATTTCCTAGTCTTAGGTATGTTTTCTGAATCAATGGCCTCACAAGGTTGCATAGGATGATCGGGTTGTTCTTTTTCGTCATATTGGTTTCTGTGCTTTCTTTAGTAGGTTCTTCATTCTCTTCTTCTTCTATTGTTTCTTCTATAGATTCATTGAAAGCCATATTTTCATTGAATGTCACATCTCTGCTGACTTTGATCTTATGTTTTTTTGAAATATAGATTCTATAAGCCTTGGATGAATCACTATATCCCACGAATATCCCCTTCTTCCCCGAGGGTTCTAGTTTATTCCTTTTATCCTTGGGAATGTGAGAGTAAACATGACATCCAAATATTCTTAGGTTTTCTATGTTAGGTTTCTTACCTGAGAAAGCTTCTTCTGGAGTCATTTCCTTCAATATATGGTGAGGACATATGTTCTAGACATATATTGTTGTCATGGCTACTTCTCCCCACAAGAACATGGATAGACCTTGATCATTTACTAGTGCTTTTATGATTTCTTCGATAGATTTGTTCTTTCTTTCTACTACACCATTTTGTTGAGGATTATGAGGAACAGTTAACTCCCTCCTAATCACTGCCGATTTGCAAATTGCAACTAATTCATTTGATGCGTATTCTCCTCCATTGTCTGTTCTTAAGGTCTTGATCTTCTTGTTCGTGAGGTTTTCTATCTCTGCTTTGAATTCTTGAAACTTGTCAAATACTTCATCTTTTGTCTTCAGTAGATACAACCAAGTCTTTCTTGAATAATCGTCTATGAAGATTACGTAGTAAAGAGATCCTCTTAGAGATCTAACTAGCATCAGCCCAAAAACATCTGAGTGTATTAGATCTAGAATCTCCTTAAATCTATTGTTGCTATTTGGAAATGGTTTCTTGATATTCTTTCCAAGAGAACAACCTTTGCAAATTCCTTCATGTGTAAACTGTAATTATGTTATTCCTTCAACCATGTTTCTGAGAAAAGGTAATGCTTGATAATTAATGTGAGTGTACCTTCTATGCCAAAGTTCATTGGGATTGACTTCGTCATGTATGAGAGCTTCTTCATTTCATTCTAGTAGTCTATATAGATTTCCGTCACGACTTCCAATAACCCTAGCATTCTCTATGCCAGATTCATTATGCCATGATAACACTTTTCCATCTACGAATGCTATTATGTTTCCTTTGTCTTCTTGGCAAGATATGGATACAATATTCTTTTCTAAACCAGGTACATATAAAACATTGCTTAAGTGAACACTGTTACCTATTTTCAACTTGACGGAGGCTTTTCCAAATCCTTCAACTGGGTAAGTGCTTTTGTCTCAAAGCTCTACCTTGTACGATGTCTTCTTCTCATTTAGATTTGAGATTCTGGCTTGATCTCCTGTCATGTGCCTAGAAGATTCATTATCTATTATCCACATGTCATATTCAATCGTTCCAGTGAGTGATGAGTAGTGTAGAAGACTGATCTTTTCACTCATGTCTTCGGTTGATTGGTAGCTGGTCATGCCTTGATCCAAAAATTCAACCCTGTCATTTCTATATTCTGAGAGAGACAAAAGGTGAGATGAGCTAGGGCGCATTGGAATATCTTCTCCTTGAGAGAGATGCTCCATCACAATGTGTCAGATCTGAGATTTAGGGTTTTTGCAACTGCTCCTACTAGTAACCCTAGAGACAGTGTCTTGGAAGCTGCTCCCGCTAGTAACCCTAGCGACAATTCCTCAGCGAGCTCAATATCCTAATGGCTATGTTTCCTTCCAGTGTTTAGAATGAATGAAGGAGGTGTGGGCCCATAACCTGTTAGAATATGAAAGGATGTGCTCGTTTTACCATTGACAATATCACTATTTTCACCCAACCATAGGCTGAATCCACCCTCTGAGCACCTTGAACTTGACAGTGAGAAGAATCCTGGTAGAAATCCAATAGCCAAGCAAGGCTAATGCACCAAGCAAGAAAGTAACCAAAGTTGATCAGATAGTCCAACCCAAAACTGGCACAACACCTTCCCCAAAACTTGCACACAAGACTGCTAGAATGCAATGTGCACAAGTGACTTCTACAATTATGAGAATGTGACAAATGAGAGACTGGCACCCTATATTTATAGTATTCCTGGTAGACTTGCCTGGGCTGACTTCTCCTTCTGGGTACTAATTAATTCATATTAATGATCTTTCTTTAGCCGACATCTCATCTAGGGTTACATTCGTTTCTTTTCTTCCTTCTAGAATATTCTAATCTTGTCAAAGGTCACAATAGAGGTTCATACCTCCCAAAGATACCATAATATCAACAGGGTCTACCCCCGTGTGCCAACAAATGGTTCTATTGCTGGGACCTGAAACTGGGATTGTTGGGAACTTAAGAAAAGAGAAATATTTTTCCATATATCTGTTGTTGTAGTGCACAATATTCTACTTGACTTGTGGAGCTCTATGCTAAGAGAGAATCCCAGTTTGAAGAAAAGAGGTAAGATCTTAAAGATTTGTGATCTGGTAAAGGTAATATAAGTGGAAATTTTTACTTCGAAAGTATGAATCTAAGTGTGTCTGATATATTTTGTCCTATTCTGAAAACTAGGGCACAAATAGAAGAAAGAAGACTTGATCTGAATAAATTTGATAGATAGTGAAATATATGTTATTCCTATGCATAGAAAGAAGTTTTGGACTAACAAGTGGTTGCAGGAACGTAGATTTTTTTTTTATAGATTGCAGGTCCATCACTATGATCCCAGTGCACAGTACAAGAAAGGTTGGGGATTATTTAAAAGAAAGAGAGGATTGACACTATGTTATAACTGCAGAATACCAAGACATCTTGCTAAGGAATGCCCTGGCATAGGTCCTATTTGTCTTTATTGTAAAGCTGTTGGCCATGAGGTTTTGGATTTCCATAGAATGATTGCTAAAGTTGAAAATATGAACATGAGACAAGAAAACTATGAATAAGGCCAATAGACTAAGGATATGTTAGAACACCAGAAAGAATTAGAGACTATGTTATTACAACTAAAAGAAACACTGAATGATCACAAAGATGCTAGTTTACCAGAGATCTTAAAAGAGAAGCAATGCATAGAAACAAGAATAGGAGACTTCGACATAGACTGTGTTTTGGATGAGGAAACACATGTGAATATTGTGTTAGAAATAACTTGGGAAAGTTTGGGAAAGCCTGATATGATTCCTTCATTGGGAAGGATAGGATTGTGTAAAGGGAAGATGATAACCCTATGTGGAAGGATTACTAATGTACCTATGATTTCTCATGAAACATCGACCGAAGAAGAATTTGAATTCATTAAGTTTGTTGAGAACAACTCTCCTTTTGAACTTTTGTTAGGAAAGTCCTAGATTAAGAAAGATAAGATCTGAAGGAAAGCAAAGGAGGAAGACATAAAACAAAAAAAGCAAGAATTAAGGGACTTCATGACTAGAAAAATAGAGAAAATAATACAAGAACAAGAGGATAAGTCAAAGCAACAAAATGAAAGAGGATTAGATGTCGAAGTTAAAAGAACGCAATAAGTTTTAAAGAACCTGTCCATGGAGGAAAGAACTGTATCCACCCCAGAAATAGTAAGAGAAGAGGTATTACACTCGAACCCTTTGAAACACCCTCAGCAGGGCGAAGTCACTTTACTAAGAGAAGATAAGAATAATAATCGCAGGAGGATCCTAGAAAATGTAAGAGAATATCAAATCATAGGAAAGAAGGAAATAAATCTCAGTAAGAAGAAATCCAAGTTAGAAAAAATACAGGAAGTTCTAGTAAAGACTTCTCAGAAGGTAGGCTTGCATAACTTGAACTTCGTCGGAATAGCAGAATCGCGTAGAATGGCACTTCACCACAACGAAGCTATATGACCGTTGGAGGCACCCAAACCATTAGAATGATGATCCAGAATAGCTAGAAACACATTTATTGATGGAAAGATCATCGTTGGACCGTTTGGACCACGCCACAATGGCCTGATTCATATTGATTGAGGCATTCCTACCCGTTGGAGGAATCCATTACGACATTACTTATTTAACCCGTCAGATGCTGCACTGGGACTAGTTTCTTCAAAACTAGATATCCAAGCTAATAGAGAATTGATCACATACCACATTGTACTGTCTATACCTCACCATCCATTTGAGTACCCTGAGTGCTAGTTTGCCTACCCGATCTATTTTATTACAACTGTGAATGTCGGGTGAGCATAGCGAGCTAGAGAAGTCTGTGGAAGAGATTTTGATAGACCTCATGGCTGAGAAAGTCATGTATGTAGGAATACATGCATCATCGACAGGAGGATTTCAATCATCCCCTTTGACTGCACATTGGTCTAGCTGAACCGCGACTGAGAAAATAAGCAAGCACCATGATGATTTGGCTAATGTGAAGCAGATCCCGTCGATCTTGTCAGAGTACATCCCACCTTTGGCTGGCGTGGTTAGTCATGATAGTAACCCACAATATTTTGAATACACACTGATCATTATGTATCTCCCAAAGGGGATACGCATAATTGGAACTCAGTTGGGACTGATCCCAGCTCTCAAGATCAATGACTTCAACCTTGGAGATAGGAAGAACTATGCGATGCTCACACCACATAGGTACTTGATGAAGATGACTGGGAAGAAGCCCAATATAGTTCTTCACCCGTGGATTAAGGAGATTGTGAGATCAATGATCTTGAACGTAATGAACATCCCCCACTTTGGCCAAGATTAGGAGGTTAACACATGCGTTAAACTCCTCTTGTCATGATACCATGGAGGGTATATTTGGTTGGATAGGCACATCACTATGGATCCAGAATTGATCCACCTGATCACTGGATTGATCATGCAAGGACCAAACCCTCACCAGTTCTACCTAGGGAAGACGTTAGATCGCTCCTTGGCCTAGTGTATAAAGGAATCCTATGGCTATGTAGAGAAAGGGAAGCGAGGCTACCAGGTAGAATCCATCCAAGATGGCATAGTGCACCTTTCTTTCCAAATGATAGCAAGCAAGCTTGTCCGAAAGAACCATCCGACATAGGTCACAAGGTTCATAGTCGACCTTCCAGGGAAGTGTGTCGAAGGAATGCATATGAACTGGGTGATTTACCTCATCAAAAAGTTGGAGAAGGAATGTCACGAAGAGCAAGACCAAGGATATGAATTTCACTTCAGTTGGTTACTAATTTTAATCGCATTTGTTGCCTGGAAAATGTCGGTAGAATGGTGGTACAACACATCCTTTCATGCTTCATAAAAAATATCCCCATTTCTATCACTTTATGGATATCATCCTCCATCCATTACATCACCCAAGAAAGGGAATGAAAAGGTTCAAGCAGTGGAGGAACACATAGGGAACCAACAAGAGGTCCTGAAACTATTGAGGGACAACTTGGTTATGGCACAAAATAGGATGAAACAACAAGAAAATCAACATTGAAGTGAAAGGGAATTTGAAGTGGGGGATTAGGTATTTTTGAGGCTACAACCATACAAAAAGATTTCCCTCAAGCAACAAAATAAGGACAATAAATTAGCACCCAAATATTATGGCCCCTATAAGGTTTTTCAAAGGATTGGAAGTATGTACTAAAAATTGGATTTGACTCCATATTAATGTGTACATCCAATATTCCATGTTTCTTTCGTAAAGAAGGTCATCGACAATAAGATCCTGGTCCAAACTCTTTTACTAGAGATCAATGAAGAAGGTAAAATCATATTAGAGACAAAAAAAATCCTTGAATCAAGAATCAATAAGCTGAGAAATCAAGCAATTATATATTACCTCGTCAAATAGAGGAACCTACTACAGGAAGAGGTGACATGGGAAGATAAGTTCTTCATGTAGAAGAATTCGTAGATAGTTGAGTGTTGAGGAAAACACTTGTTTGAACTTGAGAGGCATGTTAATACATATAAAAAGTCCCATGTTATTTATAAACACCCTTATTAATCCCTAGATATTGAATTATTACATTTCTGGTGTTATATGTGTAGGTCAGCTAGAACCCTTCATTGCACCCTTTCATCATAATTATACCCCTTTGTCTCCTATATATATCAAGGATACCTATTCTTATGATCATACGATTTCATCTCATATTATATTCTGAATTGGATTTATTGTAAAAGGAGGTTTCCCCCTCGAAGTGGAATGTAATTCATTGATCTTTTATCATTTTTAAGGCATTGGATCATAACAACCGGGGTTGCCTTTTCCCAACTCCTTTTGTGATGCATTCACAGATCCAAACTCTCGCTCATTCATTTGCTTAAATTTTTTCTTGATCTTGATAAAATATTGATAAGCGGCTACCGATGACAGGATGTCCAAAAACTCCATTTCTTTTTGTATGTACCTATGTAGGGCCCCATGATATTTTAGAACTAGATGCCACTTAGAGTCTCTGTTGGACATGTAGTTCAAATAAAGAAGAATGAGGGTGTGAAAAAACGAAGGAAGGACAATAGTTAGACATGCAAAACTAGGTATACATGAAAAATAAGGAATAACAACAGTCGGGAATGTAAAATAAGCATGTAGACACAAAGACAAGAAAGTCACACCTGGACAATGAGTTGGCATGAGTTGTCATAGGGTTTTTGGGGATAAAAATGTAGGGTTTTGAGCCCCAAATTCTATGTATGAATATGTAATGGGTTGGGAAGAATGGGGTCACAAAGAGCCAGAGAATAGATGGAGAGAATTGATTGGGGATGAGATAGATTCTATGTCTGAAGGTTTAGGGAGATTTTTGCATAGAGAGGCTTGCACTGCAGAGCGACTAGGAAGGATGGATAAGTACATCATGATGTATCTATTTTAAGTGCAGTCTGAAAGCCTAAGATGAATTTCACAAAGAATAATAAAGAATCTAGTCATTGTGGTGGTAGACCAAAGTTTGGGTGAACCACGTCTGAATGTATTTTTATGCTATTTTTCATTAATGCTCTATTTATGCATAACTAGCTCTAGATATGGGTAGTAGGTGATTAATGCACAATAAAGATGAATGTTACAGTGAATAATTTAGTTTGCAATACGTGTCACAATTGTTATCACTGAAAACTTGTCCGCAAAATCGCACACAATGGTTGAAGAAAGACATCAATTCCAATAGTAATTAGTACATCTACAACATCAAAATCCATAAAAAAGTCACAAAACTATACACTTGGTTCAAAAATTAAAGTGCACAAATTCACCAAAGGAAGTGCACGCATAGTGCACAGAATGCACAGGATAACATAGCCATCAACATGCACTATTTGAAAGATGCACGACTATCTACGAGAAAATCCATGCACTTCTCATGAACAACGCATTTATGAATCTTGTTGGCCTCTCAACCACTTCTAGTTCGAATGCCAACACAATTTGACATTCAGATCAGAGCAAAATCTAGCTTGGAGGATGGTTAAGGGCTAGGAAGTTCCCTAAAAGGCCCCTTGTTCACACTATGAACAATTGTATCTTTCCATGAATGGACACTATAAATATGTGACATGGGTGTGCTAGAAAGAAGAATAACTTCAAGGTATTGTTATGATGCAAGACTTCTTCTTGGAGAATCCTGTTTTCTCTTGGAATCATTCAAGAACTATAGCAAGGGCCATTCCACTGACCTCTTGAGAGGATTGGCATTGTATTTATTCACCATTGTCACTTACCATTTCATGAAGAGAGGATATCTCTATTATGGAACTCAAGATCCCTCCCAAGGAGGAAGAGGGGATTCATAAGTCCCTTCCTTTCTCTATGGTGTTAGCCTATCAATATATTGATCCATTGGTAGCTATATGATGGTCATTTTTTTATTTTCATGGTTCTAGTTCTTCCAAGCTACTCTAACATTTATTTATTTTTGTTTTTGTTTTTATTTTCTTGTTTCATGTGTATTTGGTTATCTAATCAACTCAGAAACCTCTTTGTTGTTTAGCTGACTTAACTAAACATGCAAGTGTTGTGTTTTTGCTCACCCATGTTCCAAAACCAACACAACATATTGGTGACCATACTAGGGATCAATATCAAATTCCTCCTTGTTTAAGTCTTGAGATAACTTATTTATAATTGTTTTGATGTGCAGGTACCAAAACCGGCCTATTCCATCTTTCCAAAGTTAAATTTGAGAGCCAAGGCAAGAGAATTTCACTTGGAAATTTATTTCCCGACGTGTGACAGGAAGTGCATGGATTTCAAGGCACACAGACGTGCATTCTGCGCACTGTGCACGTGACAACCTTCATTACTCTACGCATTATGTGCATTATGCACCCTTTGTGCACTTTTCATAACTACAACCCACACATAAGTTCATTTTTTGCAAATTGTAAGGGTTTTTATGAGTGGTTTGAGGGCCTTTAGCCTTCAGATTTTAATTTTCTGCACTTTGTAAGGAACCCACACTTCACTTAGAGTCCTTTCTCACAAGAAAGGTTAGCTCACATAAGCACATAGGGGTAAAAAGAATCATTATTATTCTCTTTTCTTTGTTGCCACATGGATGGCTCATTTGGTATTTAAAATTTTGAGTTGAAGTTATTTCTTTTTCAAACACAATCAATTAATTTGGGACTATAAATCAATTTTAACCCTCAAGTATGCTCTTCCCCCACACCCAAGTGTGATCTCGAGAATCCGAAAAGATGGTTGAAAGGAAATTTCATCTTCCTTAAAAAATCATTAGGAGAGGACAAAGCCCCCCTAGGGTACGTCTTAGTTTTGGAAATCATCTTAAATATTTGTAAAGGAATATACATGCCCACATGTTTTCAATTTTAGGATAGTTTCTAATATATTTCTTAGTCTAGACAACACTCTAGGAAAGTTTAAAATGTCAAGTAATGGGTCAATACATGCCCATATGTCTCCACTTCTAGGATAGTTTCAAAAAAATTTCTATTTTAGAAAACATTCTAGGGAGTTTAAAGGATTAAGTAAGGACCCATATGTCCACATTGCTAGTTCTTTAGGGCTCTAAATATTCTGGAAGGTTGTACCAAAGAAACATAGTAAGATAGGTAAGAAGATTTGTAAGGACCACATGAAGTCCACATGTTGCAATCTCACACTTAACTTATTAAAATATTATGCACACTTTTCAATTTCTTGCACACAAAGCCACTGATCACACACATAATTCGTATTAGAATAGTGGAGGTCGAAGTAAGCTTTATTTTTAAGTAACCACAAAGTACTTCAAAATAATTTTGAAAGATCTAACTACATATTTGGAAATTATCCACCCCAATTTAATTCAAACAAGGTTGGTCCATGCCCCCAATCTCTCAGCCCACTCCATCTAAATTTTCTCTATGAACGCACTAAAGTTTCCTCCATAGGAGGTGCCAAAATAAATTTTTTAGTCTAGGTAGGATCTCAGGGGTAGGCATCCAAATAACCCCCTGTTATCAGGTTCTCACATTTTGAAACAATAAAAGTTGAGAATAGGGATCTTTGAAATCCTCCAAGTCAAGTGTTTCTATATCATAAGGCAGGGAGATACCTGTGACAGGTTGAAGGATGAGGTCTAGTTTCTCTTCACATCCCTCCTTGAGTCACCCAACTCTTGTGATGGTATCCAACCCGTGACCCATTTCTTAGGACAAAAATCTAAATGCTGCACTTTGACCAAGGTACGTAGTGGCCAAACATAGGATATCTACCCAGGTGGTGGTTTTCGGCTGCAAACACACCTTGATCAGATTTTGTGGCTATTGGGAAATATCGTCAGCTCTTTCGAGATATGCACCCTCTACCCCTCATTATAACTGATTACTGCAGCCTTCACTAGTTCCTCTTCTGGTGGCTTTAGACCCCACTATCGAGTATTATTGGAAGGCCCAATTCTAAATTAAGAGGAAGGATGATAAGTCATTGTAGGACAGGAGCATTTATTTTTGTTTTCCCCCACATGGAAAAAATCCACCTATCCACATGCTTGTTTATTTTACAGTTGATTTATGTATGATGTTCATTTGATTACATGTAATTGTGAGTTATACTATCTCGTGAAGGTCAAAAATATAAAAATATCTTGTGCATTTATTTCTCTCTTGTCACCATTTGCACATATTCACTTTGCTAGTTGGAACCATGAGGGGAACTGCAGAGTCCCCGTCGTTCTAGACGCTTGCAGAATCTCCCTCCTATTCTAGGAGGAGTCCCTAGTCTTGCCAATTCACCAACCCAAACATCTCACACCCTAGTGAGTGCTACTATTTTGGGATCATATTTACTTGGTTCCACTTTTCTTGGGTCAGATACCCAAGGAAATATATCTATTGAATCTCCTTCACAAGGAGGTGGGATTCAAACTTATTCTCAAGGGAGAAGTACAAACCCAACAAATCCCTCTCAAGGGACATGTCCATTATCTACACACACACTGGATGGAAATAATCCTCCACCAAATCCCCCTATTCCATACTTGGCATCCGTCAATATTCCTGATTTAACCAAACTCACGAATGATCCCATTTTGCATGATGACACTTGGCCCAATATGATTACCAAATTGCCTTCAGATATTCCAAAGTTTGAAGGAAAACCAAAATATGATCCTTCCAACCATGTTATGACTTTCCACTTATGTTTATATTCACACAACATCATGGATGATTCCATCCGCTTGAGGGTATTTCAGAGAACTCTCATGGGTTCATCAACCAAGTGGTATGTGGATGAAAAATCAGGGTCCCACGTGAACTTTGAATCATTGGCCAAGGCCTTTTTATCCTTTTTCTAATTACTAGTTCATCACGACACTGGTTTAGAACTTCTCTCTGTGTTCAAACAAACCACTTCGATGCATATCACCAACCACATCCATGAATGGTGTCAGTGACGTAGTTTATGTAAAGCAGAAACCAACAAAGAAAAACGTCTTGATTGGTTTATTAAATCGCTCGTCCCTATGATTGCAAAATATGTAGAATCCACTTTTCCTTAATCATAAGAGGAAGCCATCAACAAGGCCCAACAATTTGACCTCATATATGCTCAATCAAGTTACTTGTACACACTATTGCCTGATGCACCCAGACCCATACCTTTTGGCCAAGACAAACCTGGGATGTGCCACACAACAATTGGTTTGATTGGTTCTATGACACATCTCAACATTTACAGACACTCATCACCTAATTATGGTGCAAAACAGTATATGAAACCATATGGAGGGACGTCTTATTACCCTCCTCTCACTCACGAATAGTCATATCCTATTGTTCCCTCTCATCCATTGTGGGGACCCCTACCAATACCCCAGATACATCTAGTATCTCAATCCAGTATGGTTCCACCCACAATCCTTGCATACAACCCCAATAGTAGTGGAAGTACATAAACTTACTATACGCCATATGGATCATCTCCAAAAAACAATCCATATTTCCGATTTCCTGGTCCTCCCCAACAAGTTTCTCCTCCACCAGGACAACCCCATGCCAATGTTAATTTTGCTCAACCCTCTCCCATTCAACAGGTTCATTATTTTTAACAGTTTAATATGGAAAATATGGCCCATGAGATGAATAATTTCAAGAAGAAAGGAAAAAATCAAAACAATAACAATTCGGGACCATGAGGAAATTACCCCCAACAAAACTGTCTTGTTGGGGGAACCAGAATCAATGCAACCAGAACCCCCAAGGGGGCACCAATAACAATAAACCACATCAAGGGAAGAACAATAATCTAAGAACTAACTTCCCTTGCACTCTATGTGGTAAGTATGATACTCACCACTGCCCCTAAATTTCCTATTAAACTCAACGCCCTCCGACATTGCCTGCCCTTCAATAGGCTCCACAACATTATTTGCAAACATGACCTCTGGATGTTTTGAAAAAACCTATTCCACACCAAGTTGTGATCAATACCAACAAAATATAACCTCGGCCCCACCACAAATGGGGCAATATCACAACCCAAGTCCCAATCAACCCAAAAATCTGGTCGATTGCAATATCCTCCATACCAACAAGGAAAATATTCTTTTGCAAGCATGCAGTCGTCCATATGGATTTCCTCTTGAATCTACCCCAACCACATCAGAAGAATATCCCTCTATAGTCATACATCCATTAATGATTCTGAACCCTAACACTGAACCAAACCCTCGTATACCTCGCATACCTTTACAACGAAATGTACATAACCCTCATGCTAGGGAAACAAATAATTATAGTTTGGTCGATGACCTAGAAAAGTCTTCTGCATCCATGTCTATGTTGGAGGTCCTCCAAACCTATCCATCACAACGCAAATCCTTTATTTCGACCTTGGGGGAAGTTGACCCAGCTGATACTCGACTCATCACCTTTGATCTAGATAGTGGAGAACCATGCCTCCCTGCCCTGCTAGATTTTCAGATACCTGTTAAGATCTGGAACATCACAGTTCATCGGTGCATCATCAATGAAGGTGCATCCACATGCATCATGTCCAAATTAGTATGAAAAAAACTTGTCTCACATGAGCTAGTACCATCTGTCATCACATTGAGGGCTTACAACGGTCGACCATCATTCTCGGAAGGGCTCTTCCAAGATGTCTTTGTAGAACTTGGGGGAAAAACCATCATTGACATTGAAGTTATTGATGCCCCACTTGATTACAATATCTTGTTTGGACGTAGCTACATGTATGCTATGAATTTTGTAGCCTCTTATGTGTTACGTATGATGATGTCCCCCCATAATAGGAAAATTTTCACCATTGACCAACTTACACATTACGAGCCCAATCATTCTGCCAACATTGATAACATCCTCCCTCTCTTCCGGGCTAGCTTGGATGCTTTTCTGGTCATCAACATCGGTCCTGGAATATTCAAGGACCTATTCTTGTTAAGGACTTATCATGGAACACCACCTCTCCTCAACCCTTCTATTTGAACTCAAGTGTGTGTAGTATCCTCTAACAGAACAAATATTAGAAATAATACTCTTCTCATTGAGGCCCCTCCCCACATCTAAGTTCCACCAGTTGGAGAACCACTAGCTTAGGAATTCCTTGAAAAAATCACTGCACCACTTATCCTAGATTCCCCCCCCCTCCAAGGGAAAATCCCAGTATGGGAAACAGTCCCCCATGCCATTACCCAAATCCCCTTTTTCTATCCCCCACCTAGATTCCAAGCATTCCAAGTAGATGCTACTCTCACCCTTCCTAATATGGTTCTCGCCATCCCTGTATGGTATCTGCATCCAACCTATATGGTTCCTCCACCATCTCTCACTCCCCAACTAGAGGGATTACCAATGAAAATCCTAGTACATGCTCCTCCCACACCACCCTCACCCCAACTAGAAACAACACCACCACCATTGGAGGTAGAAGAAGAAAGAATGAGCCCATAGCTTTGCTCCCTCCCTGAGATCAACCTCCTTATGCACTATGCAATACAGAAGGACACCCCAATAACAATGTCCTACTCTTCTTGAGTTACACAATCTTATCTATCTCCCCAAAGAAACCCCATTGCTTGCTACTCCACCAAGTACGTCCACCACCACTACAGAGTCCTCAACCACCCGCAAGAAAGGGTTACAAACCAATTTCACATGTTTTGTTTGCTCAGAATATGGCCATTACACTCATTGTTTCCCATATCTACCTCAATTCCACCAAACATTAGCCATAGTACACCACACATCTCGGCCTGAGCCCTCTTAGGAACTCCCTATTGATCCTCATATTACTGACATTTGTTATATTTCATCATCAGTCCTCGAGAAAATGAGATATCCACCACAATGTCTTGACATTTGGTTTAGGTCCAGTGGGCCATCACACCTTGTACATGATATCCCTTCTACTTTCTCACCACTTGAGGAGGATAACACTTACTTCTTGACAGTTCCCACAACCACTTCCCAGGATCCCTTGTATTCTCACATTTTCCACTGCGACGAAGATATCCTAGAGGAAATGACTACCATTAATTTCCCATGAAATGTGATCCATCACCGAGCACTTTTTCCCTCACATGAAGTCCTTCACCCTCCTACCCAAGCCTCTGTGTGTGAAATCGAAACCAAGGATTTAATTCCACCGGGGTATATTGACTAGTTCAAAACCCCATCCCTGCCCTTGATGATTTTCAAGAAGGAAACATGGTCAATATCTCCCCTACAATTAAAATTGACATTTCCATTAAACCAAGCATCATAGAAGAGATCACCATTGGTGCCGCATGCTCCCTTGAAGAACTTATTACTTACAAATCTCTATTTTAGGAATACCAAGATATTTTTTCCTAGTCATATACGAAGATGCCTAGCCTCAATCCTTCTATAATCGAACATCGAATCGACACATGGCAAGATATTTCCCATTCTTGTCAAAATCAACGCCCCCTCCACATGTCCAAAGATGCGACTATCAAAGCTGAAATTGACAAGTTACACATGGATGGGTTCATTTACCCCATTGCGTACACTTCTTGGGTCTCCAACCCCATACCCTTTAACAAAAAAAAGGAACTATTCGCGATCTAAACCATGCTTTTCCCAAAGACAACTTCCCAATCCCTTTCATCCACTAAATCATCAATGATTGTGCTGGCCATGAGGCACTGTCCGTTATGGATGGTCTCCGTGGCTATAATCAAATTCAAGTCCACCTAGAACATCAGTACAAAACCTCTTTTACAACCCCTTGGGGCACCTTTTCTTATCGCGTCATGCCCTTTGGGCTAAAAAACGCTGTCGCTACATTCCAATGGGCCATGAAATACATTTTTCATGATCTTTATCACATCATCCTTTCTTATTTGGATGACCTCACTTCTCGATCCAAAAAGAAAACCCAACATTATATGACTTATGCATCATTTTCCAATGATGTTGCCAATATAATATCCACTTGAATCCCCTCAAGTGTGTCTTTTTCATCATTGTTGGGCACCTCCTAGGGTTCATTGTCTCCCAACATGGAATCATTGTGGATCCCCTCAAGGTCCAAGCTATTGCAAAAATTCCACCACCTAGGAATTTATGCCAACTGCAGAGATTGCAAGGAAAAGACAACTTTTTACGTCGCTTTTTCCCAGACTACACCACTCATGCACATAGTTTCCTCTGCCTACTATGACATGATATCCCATTTCGATGGGAAGAACATGTTCAAACAACTTTTGATGATTTAAATTCCTCCTTATAAAATGCCCCTTTGATTACCCCCCTAGACTATGATCACGATTACATCCTCTACTTATCAGCCTTAGTTGTCTCAATTGCAGGATTCCTAGTCCAATCAGGGGATGATGGGTGTGAACATGTGATTTAATACATTAGTAAAAATATTTTAGGGCCACCCTTGAAATATAATCAGGATGAGAAACTCGCATTAGCAGTTGTCCTCGCAGTCCAAAAACTGTGACATTACATTCTGCTTCGAACTAATAAAGATTCTACAACATTACATTCTATGACTAAGAAAAGAAGCAAGAACCGCGATGATCTGAATAACACAAAGTAGATACCGTCGATATTGCTGGAGTACATCCTGCCTTTGGCTGGGACGGTTAGCCATGATAGTGTCCCATAGTATTTTGAATACACACTGATCACTATGTATCTCCCAAAGGGGATACGTGTATTCGTACCTCAGTTGGGACTAATCCCTACTCTCAAGATCAATGAATTCAACCTCAGAGACAGGAAGAACTATGCAATGTTGGAACCACATAGGTACTTGAATAAGATAACTGGGAAGAATCCCAAGATAGTTCTTCAACCATGGATTAAGGAGATCGCAAGATCAACGATATTGAACATAGTGAAGATCCCCCACTTTAGTTGACATCAGGAGGTTAACGCGTGAATTAAACTCCTCTTGTCATGCTACCATGGAGGGTATCTTTGGTTGGATAGGCACATCATTGTGGATCCGACGTTGATCCACCTGATCACTGGATTGATCATGCAGGGACCAGACCCTCACCATTTCTACCCAGGGAATACGTCAGATTGCTCCTTGGCCCAATATATAAAGGAAGCCTATGTTGATGTAGAGAAAGGGAATTGAGGCTACAAGATAGCACCCATCCAAGATGGCATAGTGCACCTTGCTTGTCAACTGATATCTAGCAATCTCATCTGAAAGAACCATCTGACACAGGTCACAAGGTTGGTAGTCGACCTCATAGGGAAGTGTGTTGAAGGAATGCAGATGAACTGGGTGAGTTACCGCATCAACGAGTTGGAGAAGGAATGTCACGAAGCGTAGGACCAAGGATATGAATTTCACTTTAGTTGGTTAGTAATTTTAATCACATTTTTCGCCTGGAAAATGTTGGAAGGAGAAGCCTTCTGAGAAGTCGAACAATGGGATCCATTGGCCACAATATTCTCCACCTTGTAGTACACGACTGATATGGCGAAGTAGTGGAAATCGAATGTAGATTTCCATGCGTACTATATACAGCTGAACCACTCCTTTGAAACATTCCCTCGAATGACCCCAAACACTTTGAACCAATACATTCCACTAACAAATTTCCATGGAGAACAACACTTCATCTACATCATCACGCGTAGGGATGAAAGTAAGGAGGAGCTGCAGTCTTATTATAAACTGACTGATGAAGATATGGAGGAGATAACCAAAGAATGGACAACTGAATTCCTTGTACCGATTGAATATGCAGAACTCTTTGTCCCCAACATCATCGTAATTCCTTTGGTCACCTGGAATGAGTGTGATGGACAGAGTAATGTAAAGAAGAAGAAGAAAAAGGAAGATCTCCAAGACATAGAAACTGATGAGGAGGACAACGCATCAGATGAAAGTAGGCTCGATTCACCTACAAGAGGAGGAGACGATGAAGCGAACCAAGAGGAAGGAGGTAAATAAGGATACAATAAAGAAGAAGGTGAAGTGAACCACCAAAGGATCCCCTCACTACAACAGAAGCATCGCAGAAGAGAAAGGTTTCCCCAGAGAAACCTTCGGTAAGAAAGAAGGCCCACACCAACAAGTCTCAATCCAAGAATGTTCTCACAGTGGATGATGTTGACATCATCATCACAGTCATAGAGGATGCTTTAGAAGAAATCTTGTAGAGACATGAAGAAAAGAAGGAGTCGATGTCTGAAAAAATAGAGAAGGATCTCAAAGACATACAACAAGCTATCCACTTGAGCCAGATAGTGCCTACTGCATCTTCTTCATCAGAAAGTATAGAATTGGGGGATGACCCCGCGCAATTATGGAGGCTAGTAGATGAAATCGAGGCTCGATTTCATCGATCCCAAGAATAAAAGGAGTAGGCCACAAAGTCCTTAAAGCAATAAAAGGAGGAGGCCTTAGAGAAAATTCGAGTTGTGCAACAGGAGAAAAATGAAATTTAGGCGAAGTTCGAGTAGAACAATGGAAAGATACAGGAAGAAAAAGACCAACTTCTTGAAGAGAAGATTGCGATCAAGGAGGCAGTGACTAGAGCACTTCGCTTTGTGCTGGGATTGGCACAAGAGGAACCAGAGTCAATGGAGATGCAAGTGGCGAAGCTCATCGAAGCCATTTAACAACTTCAAGTAAGAGTAATTGAGCTAGAAATCAAAGGAATACCTAGCACTCGACAATAAGTGCACGAACATATGGAAGAAGCTTCCAAGAGCGCAGTAGAACAAATCAGGGCATTGGACTTAGAATGTAAGAAATTAAGTGACTGAAGTGCACAGACCTATGAGCACCTTGTAGAAGAACCGAAGTTGAGGACATTGGAAGCACAACTCTAGGAGGTGAGGCAATAGGCGTCCACCATGCAAGAAAAGATGAAACTGCTTACTGTAGTTGAGAATATGAAGAGGCCGTAGGAGAAGTGCACAGTCCAACAACATGTCATTTCCATCCAGACAATAGTCATGGAGGTTACATAGAGACTCTAGCTGGTGCAGGAAGCATCCTGCATGCTTTTTGAAGAGATCGAAGGACAAGGCTCATAGTTGGAACAGGTAGTCACAATCATGGAATAATGCTTGGAAGGGCCTATGATCGAGAAAGTAGTTCAGGAGTTCATCGAGTAGGAGGCTTTGGAAAAACAATAGGTCGAGGTAGCTTGAGCTAAGATCGAGGCCTTCGAAGCAGTGTTTCCCATATCAGAGTGACTCGGGATGCGTCATAGGTCAGTGTTGGGGGCCTGTTGGCTCTCAACCAAGTTTTGAGGAAACATTGGTCGTGTTTGACCATTTTTGGGACTTCAACAGGCTGGTCAAAGACAGATTTCCCAGGCGAAGTGGATATCGTGGGATCTTGCTCATTTTGCAGGATTTTTGGGTTTTAGGGTTTATGTAACGAGTATGGGATGTCGACCCATGGTTTTACCATGTTTAGGCATTTTCGTAATGTATAAATAAATAGATAGGAGTTAGAGCGAAGTCTGTTTAGGTATGTATAAGAGGGCTTCATCCAAGAATATTAAAAGGTTGCTAAGTGCGAAGAACAGTTGCTGGATTTTGTGCATACTGTGTGTTGAGACTTGTAGAGCTAAGTGCAAGTGATTGTAAGAGGCTTTTTGCCTTGATCTGGTTTTGAGGAAGGTGGATCTAGTGTGTTGTGCATAGATCACCTGTCCAGTGCGAAGTTGCGCTCTGTGGCTTTGTGCACAGAAGTTGAAGAATGTAGAAATATTGAAGATCAATAAAGAAGAAGAAGAGTTGGTATACATAGCCCCACATTGGGGTGAACCATGTATATCCTGTGTTGATGTGCTTTGTGCAATGTTGTTCATGTTGTTTATGTATTTATTTGCTTAGTGCACTGATATTGATGTATGATAGATAGATCCATTGATGCTTAGTTCTTTATGTATGAATGAATGCTATATCTGAGTTGATGCGATGTGCTAAATGATTAGATGTGATTAATCTTGATTACTACTGCGATGATCTGTAATAAGGGTTTCAACCTCTGATGTGAATAAGGCTCCAGAACTAATGCATGTTATTGGCAAAGTTCTCTATCAAGTGTTGTAATCACAGATCCGTGTCCCAGCTAGGTTGAAGACACCCGAGTCCTACAACCCCCCTTGCCTCTACCTCGGGTGAGACTTCATCTTCTTCACAGGTGTTGCCTAAAGGGACGATAGTTAATTTTTTTTTGGTGCATTGTTGAAGAATTGAACCTTGGGTCTGCCTCTATGTCCCAACACTGATTCAGTCTACACCTATTTGATTTCATTCAACTTTGTAATGTACTGTGATTTAGACTTTGGATTCTTGAACTTTCAATAATTCTTGTCTAATTTTTGCCAAAGTCATGGCTTGTCCTATAGGTGTGGTACTCTGCAGTTTCATGTACAAGACTAATGTGCAACCTCTAAATATTGTTTCCAAATTCGCAATATTTACGGCCTCATCCTGGACATTCTTTGCATCCAAAATTGTCTCGTAAACAAATAGTTGTTGTTTTGGGTCCTTTGAACCAACACCCTGGAAATCAAGAAGTCTAAGGGTGTTTTCTACCCCTACCATGTTTCTTTGTGTAGTACCTCCCCTAGGCAATGTTGGTTGACTCTAACGTTGGGAAATTCTTCCACTTCTCTAACTACTACTACTCTTTCTTCCCTTGATAACTATGAGTGCTTTTGAAAAATCCTTGACTGTGATTTACGATCTAAGTGACACACATGGGGTCATGGAATCGATACAGGATCCCATTTGAGTAGGAATTACCAGATATTATGTTATAGGAATAAAATGATAATTTTCTTCATCTCCTTCTATGTATGGTATTTCTACAATCTAGAGGATTGCACATGGTTCTCTTCCCTCAGCATCATTGTGTGACTCTCATTTCTCAGCCCTAGTCTTCTGCCTCGTGTACCTTCTTCCACTGTGTAGTAATATAAACTCGTCTTCTTCTTATGATGCAACTTATTTAGTTCTTTGCATCCTCATTCCCTCCCTTCCTTCTTCATTTATTCCTTCATTCTCTCTTATCTTCAGACGATCCTCTTGTCATCCCCTGGTTCCCCTATGTATGAAAATCCCCTTAGAAACTAGACTCCATTGTCATCACACACTTGTTGCACAACAACATCTTTATCCATGTACCCAACGATTTCATGAACCTTCCACGTGGAATTTTGAATAAATCCCTTTCTACAACATTGTATGAGTGGGTGAAATCCACTAAATATTATGTAATATAACCTCCCAATATACTATCAACCATAAATAAATTGCATGAGAAGTTTTATTGCTTACATAATTTAGATACCTTACCAACTCAAGAGTCCGGTTCCTCGGTGCTGCAGTCTGATACCTTATAGTATTCTCCACTAATATTTACAAGCACTCATTCAAAATAATCGAAAATTCACCAAATAAAATCTCATGCAACTCTGTGTACACATACCTTTGCATCTATTTCACATCTCTCATCCAAGGGTTTCTATTATATTTTCGAGAAAATTTGCATTCCTTCCCTTCTATCCATTATGAGATCTCTTTTTTAGTCAGCCTCAAAAAAATTCCCTCAATCACAGATTATGGGTCCTAACAATGGAACCATTTGTTTGTGTGAGGTTTTAAGACCCTAGCTTCAATTTATATTAACCAACAAAAACCTTCAAACACCGACCCTTTCGACATCACCTACATGCAAGTGAAGTCTCACCCAAGGCATTTATTGGGGCTGCATGGACCAAGTTTCTACAATAGTGAGGGAAGGGGAGGTAAGCATATTTTTCCTTCTTACTTATCTACTCTATCTGCATTATCCTATGGGTTATTCCTTGATTAATTAGTGAATTTATTTATATAGAACCATTATATTTCATATTGCAACATAGGCTATTTGTTGTAACACTCATAAGTACTGCATAATGATCATGTAATAGACTAATTTGGTCTAACCTGGATAAAGATAATATCCATGATCAATCACATAATAGCAGACACAATAATTAATTTGGTTCATGCAACTTTAGGCTATGTCCACAACAAATGTCTTATTTATTATTCTTTTTGTAATCGTCTCAGGCTTATGCATTGCACTTATAGTAGAGATCTCATGCTATCTATTTTTCCATATTTCCTAGTCACTCTACAGTGAAAGACTCTCTTTGCAACTTCTCCCTAACCATTAGACATAGACCCTTTGATTCTCAATCTATTTTCTCACTCTCCTAATTAACGAACCTGAATAGAACAAAACCAAACCGAACCTTTATATTCCCAACCCATTACATATGTATACATGTACTATAGAAAACCCTACTTTGTTTATCCCAAAAACCCTATTACAACTCATTATGACTCATGAAAACTCATGTTTACTTGTCACTTGTTGTTCAGGCTTGCTTTTCCTGCTTTTACATCTGTATGCTTCTTTTTTACTCTCGACTATTATTATTCATGCCTTTGCGTGTATTTCTTCTTTTGGCATGCCAAATTGTTGTCCTTCCTTTTCTCCCACTTTATCTTCATTCTTTATTCCCCTTCTTTATTCTCTACTAAGTCTTCTTTTACTATGCACTTTTGATCCTGAATGTGACTTTACTTCACACTCCGATCCTACCTTGTCTTCATTCTTTTGCTGCTGTGCATATCCTCCATACTTAGTATTTTCCTGAAAATTGTTTCCAAAATGCATATCCAACACAAAGTATGCCCATTTTTTCTCTCTTTCTCATCCTTTTGAAGCAAGTATAGTAGCCACAACATTCATGGAAATAGTTCAAAATCTACATGGAGTCCCCAAGATTATTGTAACTAACAAAGATCCTATTTTCATGGGAAATTTTTGGACTAAATTATTTTCTTGTTTGGGTACTCAATTGGCTCACAAATCATCTTACCACTGTCAATCCAATGGGAAAGTTGATATTGTGAATAAATTTCTAGAAGGATATATTTTTTTCTTTGCATCCGATAAACATACACAATGGGTCAAGTGGTTTCCATTGGTAGAATGGTGGTACAACACATCCTTTCATACTTCATAAAAAAATGTCCCAATTTCTATCACTAAATGGATATCATCCTTCATCCATTACATCACCCACGAAATGGAATGAAAAGGTTCAAGCAGTGGAGGACCACATAGGGAAGCAACAAGAGGTCCTCAAACTATTGAGGGGCAACTTGGTTATGGCACAAAATATGATGAAACAACAAGCAAATCAACATCGAAGTGAAAGGGAATTTGAAGTGGGGGATTGGGTATTTTTGAGGATACAACCATACAAAAAGATGTCCCTCAAGAAACAAAAGAAGGAAAATAAATTATCACCCAAATATTATGGTCCCTATAAGGTTTTTCAAAGGATTGGAAGTATGAACTACAAATCGGATTTGACTCCATATTAATGTGTACATCTAGTCTTTCATGTTTCTTTCTTAAATAAGGTCATCGACAATAAGATCCTGGTCCAAACTCTTTTACCAAAGAGCAATGAAGAAGTTAAAATCATATTAGAGCCAAAAAAAATCCTTGAATCAAGAATCAATAAGTTGAGAAATCAAGCGATTACAGATTACCTCGTCAAATAGAGGAACCTACTAGAGGAAGAGGCGACATGGGAAGATGAGTTATTCATGTAGAAGCATCCGTAGTTAGTTGAGTGTTGAGGAAAACACTTGTTTGAACATGAGAGGCATGTTAATACATATAAAAAGTCCCATGTTATTTATAAAACCCATTATTAATCCCTAGATATTGAATTATTACATTTCTGGTGTTATATGTATAGGTCGGCTAGAACCCTTCATTGCACCCTTTCATCATAATTATACCCCTTTGTCTCCTATATATATCAAGGAGACCTAGTCTTATGATCATACGATCTCATCTCATATATTATTCTGAATTGGATATATTGTAAATGGAGGTTTCCCCCTCGAAGTGGAATGTAATTCATTGACCTTTTATCATTTTTAAGGCATTGGATCATAACAATTGGGGTTGTCTTTTCCCAACTTCTGTTGTGATGCATTCATAGATTCAAACTCTCGCTCATTCCTTTTCTTAAATTTTTTCTTGATCTTGACAACATATTGATAAGAGACTACCGATGACAAGATGTCCAAAAACTCCATTTCTTTTTGGATCTACCTATGTAGGGCCCCATAGTATTTTAGAAATATATGCTACCTTGAGTCTCTGTTGGACATGCAGTTCAAAGAAATAAGAATGAGGGTGCATGAAAAAACAGGAAGGACAATAGTTAGACATACAAAACTAGGTATACATGAAAAATAAGGAATAGCAGCAGTTAGGAATGTAAAATAAATATGCAGGCACAAAGACAAGAAAACCACACCTGAACAATGAGTTGGCATGAGTTGTCATAGGGTTTTTGGGGATAAACAAGTAGGGTTTTGAGCCCTAAATTCTATGTATAAATATGTAATGGGTTGGGAAGAATGGGGTTCACAAAGAGCCAGAGAATAGATGGAGAGAATCGACTCGGGATGAGATAGATTCTATGTATGAAGGTTTAGGGATATTTTTGCATAGAGAGGCTTGCATTGTAGAGCGACTAGGAAGGATGGACAATTACATCATGATGTATCTATTTTAAGTGCAGTGCGCAATCCTGAGATGAATTGCATAAAGAATAATAAAGAATCTAGTCATTGTGGACGTAGACCAAAGTTTGGGTGAACCGTGTTAAGTTTTTTGTCTGAATGTATTTTTATGCTATTTTTCATGAATGCTCTATTTATGCATAACTATCTCTAGATATGGGTAGTAGGTGATTAATGCACAATAAAGATGAATGTTACAGTGAATAGTTTAGTTTGCAATCCGTGTCATAATTGTTATCACTAAAAAATTGTTCGCAACATTGCACACAATGGTTGAAGAAAGACATCAATTCCAACAGTAATTAATACATCTACAACATCAAAATCCATAAAAAAAGGCACAAAACTATACACTTGGTTCAAAAATTAAAGTGCACAAATTCACCAAAAGAAGTGCATGCACATTGCGCAGAATGCACATGATAAGATAGCCCTCAACATGTACTATGTGCAAGATGTGCGACTATCTATGAGAAAATCCATGCACTTCTCATGAAAAACACATTTATGAATCTTGTTGGCCTCTCAACCACTTCTAGTTCAAACCCCAACATGATTTGACACTCAGATCTGAGCGAAATATAGCTTGGAGGATGGTTAAGGGCTAGGAAGTGCCTTAAAAGGCCCCTTGTTCACACTATGAACCAATTGTATCTTGTCATGAATGGACACTATAAATATGTGCCATGGGTGTGCTAGAAAGAAGAAGAACTTCATGGTATTGTTATGCTGCAAGAATTGTTCTTGGAGAATCCTCTTTTCTCTTGGAATCATTCAAGAACTATAGCAAGGGACATTCCACTCACCTCTTGAGAGGATTGGCATTGCATTTCTTCACCATTGTCACTTGCCATTTCATGAAGAGAAGATATCTCTATTAGGGAACTCTAGAGCCCTCCCAAGGAGGAAGAGGGGATTCATAAGTCCCTTCCTTTCTCTACGGTGCTAGCCTATCAATATATTGATCCATTGGTAGCTATATGATGTTCATTTTTTGCTTTTCATGTTTCTAGTTCTTCCAAGCTACTAT
>JZKD02S0445110.1:1413917-1424389 GCA_000966675.3 Picea glauca | reverse complement strand
GTCTTGTTTAGCTGACTTAACTAAACATGCAAGTGTTGTGTTTTTGCTCACCCATGTGACAAAACCAACACAATATATTGGCAACCATATTGTGGATCGATATCAAATTCCTCCCTATTTAAGTCTTGAGAGAACTTATTTCTAATTGTTTTGATATGAAGGTACCAAAACCGACCTATTCCAACCTTCCAAAGTCAAAATTCAGAGCTAAGGCAAGAGAATTTCACCTGAAAATTTATTTCCCAATGTGTGACAGGAAGCGTGTGGCTTTCAAGGCACACAGATGTGCATTCTTCACACTATGCGCATGACAAAATTCATTACTCTATGCATTATGCACATTTTGTACCCTTTGCGCGCTTGTCAGAACTATAGCCCACGCATAAGTTCATTTTTTTCAAATTGTAAGGGTTTTTATGAGTGGTTTGAGGGCCTTTAGCCTTCAGATTTTAATATTTTTCACTTTGTAAAGGAACCACACTTCACTTGGAGTCCTTTCTCACAAGAAAAGTTAGCTCACATAAGCACATAGGGGTAAAAATAATCGGTATTCTTCTCTTTTCTTTGTTGCCACATGGATGGCTCATTTGGCATTTAAAATTTTTATTTGAAGTTATTTCTTTTTCAAACACAATCAATTAATTTGGGACTACAAATCAATTTTAAACCTCAATAATTATCTTCACCCGCACCCAAGTGTGATCTCGAGAATCGGAAAATCTTGTTGAAAGGGAATTTCATCTTCCTTAAAAAATCATTAGGAGAGGACAAAGCCCCCCTATTGTACCTCTTAGTTTTGGAAACGATCTTAAAGATTTGTAAGGGCACATACATGCCCACATGTTTTCAATCTTAGGATAGTTTCTAATACATTTCTTAGTTTAGACAACACTCTAGGAAAGTTTAAAAGGTCAAGTAATGGGCCCATACATGCCCACATGTCTCCAATTCTAGGATAGTTTCAAAATCTTTTCTAGTTTAGAAAACATTCCAGGGAGTTTAAAGGATCAAGTAAGGACCCATTTGTCCACATTTCTAGTTCTTTAGGGCTTTAAATATTCCACAAGGTTGTACCAAAGAAACATAGTAAGCTAGGTAAGAGGATTTGTAAGGACCACATGAAGTCCACATGCTGCAATCTCACACTTAACTGATTAAAATATTATTCACACTTTTCAATTTCTTGCACACAAATCCACTCATCGCACACATAATTCCTATTAAAATAGTGGAAGTTGAAGTAATCTTTATTTTTAAGTACCCACAAAGTACTCCAAAAGAATTTTGAAACAACTGACTACGTCTTTGGAAACTATCCACACCGATTTAATTCAAATGAGGTTGGTCCATGTCCCCAATATCTCATCCCACTCCATCTAAATTTTTTCTAGGGACGCACTAAATTTTCCTCCACGGGAGGTGCCAAAAGAAATTTTTTAGTCTAGGTAGGATCTCTGGGGTAGGCATCCAAATAACCCCCCATTATCAGGTTCTCACATTTTGAAACAATAGAAGTTGAGAATAGGGATATTTCAAATCCTCCAAGTCAAGTGTTTATATACCATAAGGTAGGGAGATACCCATGATGGGTTGAAGGACGAGGTCTAATTGTTTTGCACATCCCTCCTTGAGTCACACAACTCTTATGATGGTATCTAGCCCGTGACCCATTTCTTAGGCCAAAAATCTAAATGTTGCACTTTGACCGACGTACTTAGTGGCCAAACATAGGATATCTACCCAAGTGGTTGTTTTGGGATGCAATCGCACCTTCATCAGATTTTGTGTGGCTATTGGGAAATATCGCTAGCTCTTTCGAGATATGCACCCTCTACCCCTCATTATAACTGATTATTGCAACCTTCAATAGTTCCTCTTCCAGTGGCTTCAGACCACACTGTTGAGTATTATTGGAAGGCCCAATGCTAAATTAAGAGGAAGGACGACAAGTCTTTGTAGGGCAGGATCATTTATTTTTGTTTTCCCCCACACAGAAAAAATCCACCTATCCACATGCTTGTTTATTTAACAGTTGATTTATGTATGCTGTTCATTTGATTACATGCAATTGTGAGTTATATCATCTTGTGAAGGTCAAAAATATAAAAATCTCTTGTTCATTTATTTCTCTCTTGTCACCATTTTCACACATTCACTTTGCTAGTCAGAACGAAGACGAGAACTGCAGAGTCCCTATCATTCTAGACACTTGCAGAATCTCCCTCCTATTCTAGGAGGAGTCCCTAGTCTTGTCAACTCACCAACGCAAACATCTCACACCCCAGTGAGTGCTACTATTTTGGGATCATATTTACTTGGTTCCACTTTGCTTGGGTCAACTACCCAAGGAAATCCATCTATTGGTTCTCCTTCACAAGGAGGTGGGAGTCAAACTTCTTCTCAAGGGAGAAGTACAAACCCACCAAATCCCCTATTCCATACTTGGCATCCCTCAACATTCATGATTTAACCAAAATCATGAATGATCCCATTTTTCATGACACCACTTGGCCTAATATGCCTACCAAATTACCTTAAGATATTCCAAAGTTTGAAGGAAAACCAGAAGAAGATCCCGCCAACCATGTTATGACCTTCCACTTATGGTGTTATTCAAACAACATCATGGATGATTCCATCTGCTTGAGGGTATTTCAAAGAACTCTCATGGGTTCATCAGCCAAATGGTATGTGGATGAAAAATTAGGGTCCCACGTGACCTTTGAATCATTGGCCAAGGCCCTTTTATCCTTTTTCCAATTACTAGTTCATCATGACATTGGTTTAGAACTTCTCTCCGAGTTCAAAAAAACCACTTCTATTCATATCTACGACCACATCCATGAATGGAATCAACGACATAGTTTATTTAAAGAGGAAACCAACAAAGAAAAACATCTTGATTAGTTTATTAAATCACTCGTCCCTGTGATTGCAAAGGATGTAGCATCCAATTTTCCCTAATCAGAAGAGGAAGCCATCAACAAGGCCCAACATTTCAACCTCTTATATCCTCAATCAAGTTACTTGTACACTCTATTTCCTTATGCACGTAGATCCATACCTTTTGGCCAAGATAAACCTAGGATGTCCCACGTAGTAATTGGGTTGATTGGTTCTATGACACATCTCAACCTTTATAGACACTCATCACCTACTTATTGTGAAAACCAATATCCACAACCATATGGAGGGATGTCTTATTACCCTCCTCCCACTCACCAATAGTCATATCTTGTTGCTCCCTCTCAACCATTGCGGGGACCCCCACCAGTACCCCATATACATATAGTCTCTCAATCTAGTATGGGTCCACCCCCAATCCTGTCATACAACCCCAACAGTAGTGGAAGTACTTCAACTTCCTATATGCCATATGGATCGTCTCCACAAAACAATCCATATTTCCCATTTCCTGGTCCTCCCCAACAAGTTTCTCCTCCACCAGGAAAACCCCATGCCAATGTTAATTTTGTTTATCCCTCTCCCATTCAACAGGTTCATGCTTTTAAACAGTTGAATATGGAAAATCTGGGCCATCATCCGAATAATTCCAAGAAGAAAGGAAAAAATCGAAACAATAACAACTTGGAACCATGAGGAAATAACCCCCAACAAAACTGTCCCATTGGGGACAACCAGAATCCCCAAGGGAGCACCAATAACAATCAACCACACCAAGGGAATAAAAATAATCTCAAAACTAACTTCCCTTGCACTCTATGTGGTAAGTATGATACTCACCACTTCCACCAAATTTCCAATTAAAAATGGATGAAAGAATCCATGAAAACTCAACGCCCTCCGACACCACCTGCCCCTTAGAAAGCTCCACAACATTATTTGCAAACACCACCTCTGGATGTTTTGAAAAACCCTATTCCACACCAAGGTGTGATGAATACCCAACAAGAGATAACCTCGGCCCCACCACAAATGGGGTAATATCACAACCCAAGTCCCAATCAACCCGAAAATCTGACCGATCAGAATATCCTCCATACCTGCGAGGAAGATATTATTCTGCAAGCACTCAGTCGTCCATATGGATTGCCTCTTGACTCTACCCCAACCACCTCAGAAGCAGATCTCGCTATATCCAGACAACCATTAATGATTCCCTTCCCTAACACTGAACCAAACCCTCGTATACCTCGCATACCTTTACGGTGGAATGTACATAACCCTCATGTTAGGGAAACACATAATTATAGTTTGGTTGATGACTTAGAACAGTCTCCTACATCCATTTTTGTTTTGTAGGTCCTTCAAACCTATCCATCAAAACACAAATCCTTGATTTCCACCTTGGGGGAAGTCGACCCAACTGATACTCGACTCATCACCTTTTATCTAGATAGTGGAGAACCATGCCTCCCCATCCTGGTATCTTTTCAGATACCCGTTAAGATATGGAACACTAGATTTCATTAGTGCATCATCGATGATGGTGCATCCACATGCATCATGTCCAAATTAGTATGGAAAAAACTTAGCTCACTTGAGCTAGTACCATCTTCCATCACACTAAGAGCTTACAATGGCCGACTATCATCCCTAGAAGGGATCTTCCAAAATGTCTCTATAGAACTTTGGGGAAAAAACATCCTCACTGACATTGAAGTTATCGATGCCCCACTTGATTACAATATCTTATTTGGACGTAGCTACATGTATGCTATGAAGGTTGTAGCCTCTTATGTGTTTCGTATGATGATGTTCCCCCACAATAGGAAAATTGTCACCATTGAACAACTTACACATTACGAGCCCAATCATTCCGCCAACATTGATAACATCCTCCCTCTTATTTGGGCTAACTTGGATGCTTTTCAAGTCATCAACATCGGTCCTGGAATATTCAAGGACCCATTCTTGTTAGGAACTTATCATGGAACACCACCTCTCCTCAACCCTTCTATTTCATCTCAAGTGTGTGTAGTATCCTCTAACAGAACAAATATCAGAGACAATACTCCTCTCATTGAGGCCCCTCCCCACATCTAAGTTCCACCAGTCAGAGAACCACTACCTCAAGAATTCCATGAAAACATCACTACACCACTTATCCTAGATTTACCCCCCTCCAAGGGAAAATCCCAGTATGGGAAACAATCCCCCAAGCCATTACCCAAATCCCCTTTTTCTATCCCCCACCTGGATTCCAAGAATTCCAAGTAGATTCTACTCTCACCCTTCCCAACATGGTTCTTTTCATCCCTATATGGTATCTGCATTCACCCTCTATGTTTCCTCCACCATCTCTCGCTCCCCAGCAAGAGGGATTACCGATGCAAATCCCAGTACATTCTCCTCCCACACCACCCTCACCCCCAACTAGAAACAACACCACCACCACTAGGGGTAGAAGAAGGAATAACTATCCCATAGCTCTACTCTCTCCCTGAGCTCAATCTCCTTGTGCACTATGCGAAAGATAAGTACACCCCAATAACAGTGTCCTACTCTTCTTGAGTCATGTAATATTATCCATCTTCCCAAAGCAACCCCATTGCTTGATACTCCCCCAAGTATGTCCACCACTACTACAAAGTCCTCAACCACCTACAAGAAAGGGTTATGGACAAATTTTCTTGTGTTTTGTATGCTCAGAATATGGCCATTACACTCATCATTTCCCAACTCTACCTCAATTCCACCAAACATTAGCCGTAGTATGCCACACATCTCGGCTTGAGCCCTCTCAGGCACTCCCTATTGATTCTCATATTACTGACATTCGTTATATTTCTTCATCAGTCCCCAAGCAAATGAGATATCCCCCACAGTGTCTTGACATTTGGTTTAGGTCCAGCAGGCCATCGCACCCTGTACACGATACCCCTTCTACTTCCTCACCACTTGAGAAACAGAACACTTACCCATTAACAGTTCCCCCTGCCACCTCCCAGGATACCCTATATTCTCGCATTTTCCACTGCGACAAAGATATCCTGGAGTAAATGACTACCACTAATTTCCCATGAAATGTGCTCCATCATCGAGAACTTTTTCTCTCACATGAGGTCTTTCACCCTCATACCCAAGCCTCCATGTGCGCAATCAAAACCAAGGATTTTATTCCACTAGGGCATATCAACTGGTTCAAAAACCCCATCCCTGCCCCCGATGATTTTGAAGAAGGAAAGATGGTCAATCTCTCCCCCACAATTAAAATTAACATTTCCATTAAACCAAGCATCTTAGAAGAGATCACCATTGGTGCCACATGCTCCCCTGAAGAAATTATTGCTTACAAACCTCTCTTTCAGGAATACCGAGTTATTTTTTCCTGGTCATATACGAAGATGCCTCACTTCGATCCTTCTATAATCAAACATCGAATCGACACATGGATATATATCGCCCATGTTTGTCAAAAGCAACGCCCCCTCCACCTATAAAAATATGTGACTATCAAAGATGAAATTGACAAGTTACACGCAGTCGAGTTCATTGACCCCATTGCATACGTTTCTTGGGTCTCCAACCCCATACCCATTAACAAAAAACAAGGAACTATTCGCGTTTGGACCAACTTTCACAATCTAAACCATGTTTTTCCCAAATTCAACTTCCCAACCCCTTTCATCAACCAAATCGTCGATGATTGTGCCAACCATGAGGCACTGTCTGTTATGGATGGGCTCCTCGAATATAATCAAATTCAAATCCACCTAGAACATCAGTACAAAATCGCTTTTAAAACCCCTTGGGGTACCTTTTCTTATCGCATAATGCCCTTTGGGATAAAAAACATTGTCACTACATTCTAGCTTATTTGGATGACCTCATGATCTTTCTCGCATCATCCTAGCTTATTTTGATGACCTCACTGCTCGATCCAAAAAGCGAACACAACATTTAGATGACTTACGCATCATTTTCCAATGATGTCGCCAATATAATATCTGCTTGAATCCCCTCAAGTGTGTCTTTTTCATCATTGTCAGGTGCCTCCTTGGGTTCATTGTCTCCCAACATGGCATCACTATGGATCCCCTCAAGGTCCAAGCTATCACAAAAATTCCACCACCTAGGAATTTATGCCAACTACAGAGATTGCAAGGAAAAGCCAACTTTTTACATAACTTTTTCCCAGACTACACCACTCGCTCACATAGTTTCCTCCGCCTAGTACGACATGATATCCCATTTCAATGGGATGAACATGTTCAAACAAATTTTGATGATTTAAAATCATCCCTATACAATGCCCGTTTGATTACCCCCCTAGACTATGATCACTATTATATCCTCTACTTTTAGCCTCAATTGTCTCAGTTGCAGGATTCCTTGTCCAATCAAAGGATGATGGGTGTGAACATGTGATTTACTACATTAGTAAAAATATTTTAGGGCCACCCTTGAAATATAATCATGATGAGAAACTTGCATTAGCAGTACATTACATTCTGCTTCAAACTACCAAGGTCATAGCAGATTCCAACCCCATTCATTACTTAGTAGACGACAGATCAACATAAAATTTTCTCGATGGATCATTATCGTCTAGGAATATGATCTAGAATTCTCTACTCCCAAAAGAAAGAAATCTCTTTTCCTAGTTGAACTCATTAGGGATTTTCCCTCGGACGCCAAAGCTTCCCCCATCAATGAGGATTTCTTCGATGAACACCTCTTCTTCATCCCCTCTGACAACCCCTGGTATAGAGACCTCCTCATCTACCTTCATAAACAAAATTTTGGGTCTCACCTCTCTCAAGATGATCGTCGATGCATTCTCCATCACTTTCCTAGATACCTCCTCATCAGGGACATTCTTTACCGACGAGGGGTCGATACCATCCTTCGACAATGTCTTACCATTGACGAGGCCGATAGAGTCTTGAATGATTTTCACAATGACACTTGCGGTGGTCACCTCTCGGGTGTGTTCACCGCCCAAAAAATCAATCAAGCAGGGTACTTATAGCCCACTTTGTTTCAAGACTGCATCCATGCTTTTAAGCGATGAAACAAATTCCAGCTTTATGAAAACAAAGCACAAGATCCACCATCCCTTCTACACCCAGTCATCATAGTTGTCTCCTTCTGTAAATGGGGCATCAATTTCATGAATTTCCATCCTCCATAAGTAATGGACACAAGTACATTTTTGTGGCAGTGGATTATTTTACCAAATGGGCTGAAGCCATGCCCACATTTAACAACATTGCAGACACAACAATGCTTTTTTTTTTCAACCATGTCATTACCCGGTTCAGAGTCCCACAACAATTAGTTTCTAATCATGGTAAACATTTTGAGAATGAGATATTTGCAGAACTCTCCTCAAAATTAGGCTTCACACATGAGTTTTCCTCCCCATACTACCCTCAGTCTATTGGCTAGGTTGAGGTTGTCAATAAAATCCTCAAAACCATGCTACAACACACTGTCAACAAACATAAGACAAATTGGCATCATATGTTGTTTTCCACTTTATGGACCTATCACATGGTAGTCAAAACTGCCACTGGTTTTACACTGTTCCACCTCGTCCATGGGATCGAATCCACCCTCCCCATCGAGTGCAAAATCCCCACATTACGCATTTTCGTAGAGCTCTTACCTGACACTACTCCAATGGAGCAGTTCCTGCTGACCTTAGAGTCACTTGATGAGAACTGTCAATCTTCATTACACCACAATGAAGCAGTCAAAAAATGCTCCAAATCCACCTTCGATCTCCATGTCAACCTTCACTCATTTAATGAAGGTGATCTCATGTTATCCTATGATATCACCCATGACACTCTAGGCCATGGGAAATTCGAATCATCATGGCATGACCCCTTCATCATCCAACACTTCCTTACTAAAGGAGCCTACATCTTGGCCTCTCCAGAAGGATACCCTCTCAAGGAACCCGTAAATGAGTTGTACTTAAAGAATTTTTATGCCTAATCATAGCCCCCCTACCTTAGGTTTCTCTTTGTACACATTTGTAGAGTTTTTAGTCTTCTTTGCTTCCACCACTCCTCATGTCTGATCTATCACCCGTGTTAGTGACAAATGCATCATCCATTATCCTAACACATTGGTTACACTTCAGGTGCCAGCCACTGGACCCAAAATCTCACTTCAGCCACTTCGGCCATCTATACCACCTTGCATATACTACTCCATTCTGCTGGCATATTCTTAGGTCCAACCACCAACAACCAAGATGAATATGATGTCGTCATTGGTCTCCTCACCAAGTCCAGTCACCACCATGTTCATCACCACCACGTTCTATTATATTCCCATCTTGTCGTCTTGTAGCTAAACAATGTGTATAATGTTCACGATCCTTACCTCTTTCGCAAATAACTGCAAGTTAGACTCCTCTCTCACAACTTTGGTTGCATCACATTTACACATATTCCAAGAAACCTCAATCAAGTATTAGATCACATGGCTAACCTAGTATTATATTGGTATTTATCACATTAAAAACATCATATACGCAACATCATACATTTGTCAACAAGTAGCAATAGACATCATACATCATAAAACACAAAACATAAAGAAACGCATGATCAATGTATCCATCATATATATCATCAAGGTCATTAATTGTTTTTACAAAAAGTAGATATAAAAATGCTCATAGGCTCATGAATCCCATCATCCCTATGAGAAAAAAAATGGGTATCAACCACCCTCCACAAAATCGGGGTCCCAAATATGTACATACAAAAATAGACACTCAGGGTGCCCCTAAAGCCCCTCCCCAGGTCCCCTATCATCCAGAGGTGCCCCACCAGCTGGGGGCCCTCTAGCTCCAAGAGGAAGTTGACCAGTCATCATTTCCTGCACCACTGCTACTCTGTGGATCAACATCCAACACTCTGTCGATACCCCCCCACACTGGTCTAGAACCTCCTCATCCTGGATGTGGGCCCATATGCCCTTAGGAACAACCTGAAGGACCCACTTGAACCATTGATGAAGATCCTCTACCATGGCTTCCGCATCACCCTATGGCTCTCTGGCTGGTCCTGCACCGACGTCATCTCGCTGGTGCCTCTGCCCAACCCTTGGCTTTATAGGCTCCTATTAAGCCTACTCCCATTGAGACATATCCTAAATGACCTCTGCCTCTCACCCCCGGGGTCCAACATCTGCAAAAAAACATTGATATAATGTCATCATCCATATACATGTATGATAAATTCTATCTACCAAAATCAAAATAAACAGATACAACACGTACCTCTCTGGACCCAGTCCTTCTATTTATCATCTATACCTACATATAGATATCGTAGGATCACATATGGAATTTGATGCCACACTTAAGCCACCATGGCCATGAAGTAGTGGCCACCCTCCCCTCCTCCATTCCAAGCCAACACATGTTCCCATCACATCAATCGTTGTTCTCTTCACGAAGCTAGCTGTTATCACTGAAGTTTCGTCCGCACAGGGCGACAAGAACTCCGCATCGTCAGCACAGAAAAACAGTCATTCATGGCACA
>JZKD02S0445110.1:1388348-1405286 GCA_000966675.3 Picea glauca | reverse complement strand
GTACCTTGGAATGATCAAGTGGAATGATAGTATAAGTCAAAATGTAGGTGATGAAGGGTAAAATAATAGCAAACAGTATGGGCAAAAAGGGTACAATATGTGGTCCTAACAAGTACCTGATATCATCTATTACTCAGTGGATTTCAAGAATCCCTTTTCTTCTTGGTGTCGCGTCTCCCCTCCTGTTGACCTCAAAACAATTTCCATAAGGGAGACAGTATCTTGAATCTCATTAAATTTTGAATGAGGAGTCTCAGATGGAACAAAGAGAGTCATCATCACTTTCTGATTCCATTGACCCCCATAACATTCGACTTCAACAAACTCTCATGTTACGGTGGGTCTTACTATGCGACCGTTGCAATTTTTCATACCATTCGAAGACCTCTGAATTTTTTAGTCCATCAATGCATATGAGTCATTGACACTTCTTATAGTCATCCATTACTCATGTCAGATCTAGTTCACCAATAAAAACCATCATCTGTTATTATCAGCCGCCCCTAGGGCACTGCAACTACTTACATAATCATACGTCTTCAGTTACAGTCCCAAATTTTGGTTTCATGACACAACCATGGGGCATGCCCATCTCGTTTGTATACAGATTCTATTTGTTTATCCCTAAAGAAAGGTTTGTTTCCCACAATTTTCCCTCTCCCTCTGATGGATTTCTCTTGTAGTTCCTCTCTTCACTCTTGCTTACAATGGAATTCGTAACAAAATAAACATTGATGTATTTCGGCTATACATATGATCCTATCCTCACACATTAGGGGGCATCTGTTATCACTGAAAAATAGTCCACAACATTTCACACAATGGTTGAAGAAAGACATCAATTCCACCGACAATTAGTACATCTATAGCATCAAAATGCATCAAAAAGGCACAAAACTATATACTTGGTTCAAAAATTAGAGTGCACAAATTCACCAAAGGAAGCACGCGCACAGTGCGCAGGCTAACACATCCCTCAATGCGCACTATACAGAAGATGTGGAAATGTCTACAAGAAAATCCTCACACTTCTTATGAATGATGCATTTATGAATCTTGTTGGCCTCTCAACCACTTCTAGTCCGAACCCCAACACGATTTGACACTGATATCTAAGCGAAATATAGCTTGGAGTTTGGTCAAGGGCTAGAAAGTGCCCTAAAATGCCCCTTGTTCACACTATGAACCATTTGTATCTTTCCATGAATGGACACTATAAGTATGTTCGGGTGTGCTATAAAGAATAAGAACTTCAAGGTATTGTTATGCTGGAAAAATTCTTCTTGGAGAATCCTCTTTTCTCTTGGAATCATTCAAGCACTATAGCAAGGGCCATTCCACTCACCTCTTGAGAGGATTGGAATTTTATTTCTTCACCATTGTCACTTTACATTTCATGAAGAGAAGAGCTCTCTATTAGGGAACTCAATATCCCTTCCAAGGAGGAAGAGGGGATTCATAAGTCCTTTCCTTTCTCTACGATGTTAGCCTATCAATATATTGATCCATTGGTAACTATATGATGGTCATTTTTTGTTTTTCATGGTTCTAGTTCTTGCAATATTCTCTAACATTTTTTTTTCCGTGTTTCATGTGTATTTGGTTATCTAATAAACTCACAAACCTCTATCTTATTTAGCTAACTTAACTAAACATACAAGTGTTGTGTTTTGTCTCATCCATGTGACGAAACCAATACAACACCAATGATCTACATAATAATTTTTTTTAATTAATCAGGGGAAAATGGACAAAGAATATAGTGAATAAAGTAGATAAGTAGTATAGTGAATAAGGTAGATAAGTAGGAATGAATATGATGATATCCTCCCATCCCCTTGTCCCTACAGAAACTTGGTTCCTGCAGCCCCAATAGATTCCTCGTGTGGGACTTCACTTGCATGCAAGTGATGTTGAAGTATAGTAAATTAAACCTAGGGTCTTACAACCACATTCCAACAAATGGTTCAGAGGTTAAATAAGAAAGAGAAAATTGAATGGCTAGGAAGAAAGGAACAAGAATTTTCTCAAAAAGAGAATAGAAACCCTCGAACGAGAAATGAGAAATGGATGCAAAGGTACGTGTACACAAAGCTGCATGAGACGTTTTTTGGTGAATTTTAGATTATCTGAACTGAGTGGTTAGAAATATTAATGGAGAATACTGGAAGGTACTGAACTATAGCACCAAGGATTTGGACTCTTGAGTTGGTAAGACAATTGAATTTGTAAATAATAAGACTTTACGCACCATTGATTTCTATTTGAACAGTATATTGGGAGGTTATATTGCATAATTTGCAATAGATTGTAGACAGTCATATAGTGTTGTAGAGAGGGATTTATGTAAGGGTCAGCGCAGAAGGTTTATGAAATCATTGGATGCCTAGATAAATATGTTGTTGTGTGACAAGTGTGTGATGGTTATGGATTCTAATTTCTAATGGGCTTCATGCACATAGGGGAACCAGGGAATGACTAGAGGACAATATGAAGGTAGGAAAGAATAAAAGAAGAAATGAAGAAGGAGGGGAGGGACTGAGGATGCAGAGAAATGAAGAAAGTATATTATAAGAGGAAGATGATTTTGGAGTACTATGCAGTGGGAGAAGGTACAATAGGTTGAATACTGGTGTTGAGAAAGGAGAGTCACATAGTGAGTTTAAGAGGATAGAACCCTGCACAATAGTCCATATCATAGAAATATCATACATAGAAGGAGAGGAAGATAATTATTAGTTCAATCCTATAGTAGAAGAGTCGTTAAGTCCCATTCAGACTAGATCCTATGTCGATTCCATCATCCTGTGTGCGTCACCTAGATCATAAGTAACCTTTGAGGATTTTTCAAAAGAACTTATAGTTAGCAGGGGAAGTCATAGTAGCAGTGACCAAAGTAGTGAAACCAATGCATCGAGTCAGAGTCATCCATAAACGTCAAGGGGAGGTATGACACAAAACAACATGGAAAGGTTAGAAAACACAATGAGTCTACCTGATTTCTAGGGAGTTGGGTCATAGGACCCAAAACAACATCTATTCTTATGTGAAACAATTTGGGCTGTGAAGAATCTCCAAGATGAGGATGTAAAGATTTTGCAATTGGAAACAACATTTAGAGGTTGTGCATTCATCTGGTATATGAAATTATATAGTACCACACCTATAGGACAATAAAAGGCTTTAAAAGAAATTCGACAAGCATTATTGAAGGAGTTCAAGAATTCAAAGTATGAGTTGTAGTACATCATAGAATTGAAGGAAATCAAACACGTGTAGAATGAGTCAATTTGGGACTATGATAAAAGATTTAAGGATTTAATGGGTAGATTGACAATCCATGTCCTTGATCAACAACACCAAGAATGGTTTATTGTAGGAATACTACCACACATTTGCAAGTCATTGATTCAACAAACGGTTGTGTCACAACCTAAAGCTTTGGATATTGTGATAAAGTTAGAAGCATCTCCTATAGTAGACGGTGGAGGGATGGTGCAAGTCTAGATGCAATTAGTTTTCTTATAAATTCAATTAGGAGAGCTTACAAAAGGGTAGGAGAAGAAGGAACACGTCCGGTGTACCAAGTGTAGGATTGAAGAACAACATAAGGAGGAATTACCAACATCTGCATAGTATTTGGTAAATGGAGCACCGAATCCACTAACAAGAGGGGACTATTATGAAATATATAAGAAATGGGGACATCATTCAACCGAGTGTCTATTACTACAAAAATACCAAAGTACACCAAGGAACTTATTTTGTAACTTTTGAAATTCATTCGGGCACAAAGAGAAGTATTGTAACACATTTGATTTGATGAGAGAATGCACTGTAGATATGTATAATATTCAGGAGGAGAATGTTTCGGTAGAAGGAGGTGGTCCACAGTATAATAATGAGAGAGTTTTTGATCTCGAAAAACCAAGAGGATTTGGCAGAAGTCGAGGTAGAAGAAATGTTGGTAGAGAAGGTAGAGGACCAATAATATGCTACAATTGTAATCAACCTAAACATTTATCTTGTGACTACTTGAATCCTTGTACAACCTACACATATTCTAGAGCATTGGATCATGCGACATAAAATTGTACTCAGCTACTTTCAAAGTGGCAAGAAAGAGGGAATAAGAATCAAAATGTACATAATATGTCGAACGAGGAATGCAATGGACCTATAATAAAAGTTGTTATGCATGGAGGAACTAGACCATGGGTTGATGCGATGAATGGAGGGAAGAATATCGAGCAATGGGTGAGGAAATAAACATGGAATATGCCGACATTTCACCCTCAAAAAGAGAAGGAGATGTATCATATGGCAGGAAAAGAGATATTACAACTGGATTGGGTAGAATCAACATCATCTATGCCTCTTATCTATGATCGTACTATACCATAAAAGACACTTGAGAAGGTAAGTATTCTAAGAGAGTTTCTAAGAAGTTGTGTATAATTGATGAAAGATGAAACTGCATTGAATGAATTATGTGAAATGATTGATCATTGAGCCCAAGTTGATTTGGTTTCTGATCTAGTTAATATTGGAAAACCAACACAAGATAGTCCTAATTGGCTGACTGATGGGAGTACCTATGAATATATATAGGGTGTGTAGTGTAGCAAATTTTGAAGTCATCGAGATCGTGGATGATAGTCAGCCATATATAGAACTAATGCGGTTAGAATGGGCCTTTGAAAATTAGACAATTATTAACCTGAAAAGGATGGAAATGATATTTGAGGTAGGAGACTTGAAGGTCACTACACCATTGGATCTGACAGAAGGAAAGAGATACATCGAACCAACTAGAGGGAACAAAATTGACAACTTGTATAATATGACTATGTAAATAGATGACTATGTTAACCCCACTGCAGATGGTGCACTAAGTTCGATAAGAATTATCTCATGTGCGTCAGACTCAGAGGAAGGTCTAGAACATTGGCAACAAAGGATGCATGAAGTATCAACTAGATGATGTGCCTGCATTACTCGATCATTGTGCTGGATTGGAATGGAGCTATTTGACCTTCCCAAATATGATGGTTTGAATGACATAGAATATTTTGTACAAGTGTTTGAGTTACAGGTACATGAACACAAAAGGTTATTGTAATTAGATGTTTTCTTTAAGGCAACTCTAGCCAGATGGTGGGTTGCACATAAGGAGGGAATGGAATACTAGTCGTAGTGTAGAAGACTAATGCAAGTGAGATTTCGTACCAAAGTTGAGTACATTGCGCAGAAGTATATAGGGGTAAGTGATAAAAAAAATCATGTTGAGCAGTGTAGAGACATATGGATCTCAATCCCGAAGAAGGAATCAACACACAGGTTTATACATACACTAGATACAATTCCAAAGAATTGGTACATGGAACTAGAAATGCACAGAGAAAAAATAAATTGGGATGAGATAACTCAGAGGTTCAAGGTAACATTTAATTTTGAACATGAATCTCCATCAATAGATATAGCTTTATAGGTCATTCAAGCCAATATGTTTTTAGAAGAAGGGCCAATGGAGTTGATACCGGTGTGTAGTTCGCATTGGGATTCTATGACTGTTCATGAATTATTGGAATGTTATGATTTTGCTAAAGAAGAATATGAGGAGGAAGATCCAAGGAATATACAAGTTCCTAAAAATGAGGGGGAACATGGAGTATAAGGACAATAGATTGAATCCACTGTGTATGCATATCTAATAAATACACGGAAGGTAAATATTGGGCGAGAAGAAAATCCAAAGTTTGCATAGATATGAGATTATTGGAATGATGAAACTGTGGAGAGTATGGCATACTTACTACATGAGTATCAAGATCTATTCATAACCACATTATCATAGATGAAGGGGATAGATGGGGATTTAGGAGAAATGAATTTTCCTTTGAAACCAGATGCTAAGCTAGTGAGATAGAGACCCTACAGGTTAAATCCAAAGTATAAAGAGAAGGTGAAAGCAGGAATAGAAAAAATGTTGGAAGTAGGGATTATTGAACCAGTGGTGGAATCATAATGGATCAGTCCCATGGTAGTACAAGATAAAAAAAACAGGAGTAATCAATAATTTTTTAGACTTGAGGAAGCTAAATGATGCATGTCTACATGATCCATTTCCAAGACCTTTCACAGATGAAGTGCTAGATAATGTAGGAGGGAAGGAGGCTTATTCTTTCACAAATTTATTCTGAGGATATCACTATATAAGGATTGCATAGGAAGATAGGTATAAGAATAATTTTTCAACAAAGTGGAGAAGTTATCAGTACACAATGATGCCCTTTGGACTGAAGAATGCACCTGCAGTTTTTTCAAGAGTTGATGTTGCAACATTTAAGGAATTTATTCATAATTTCCTTGAAGTGTACTTAGATGATTGGAATATGTTTAGTCTATTGAAATATCACATATAAGTACTCATGTTAATGTTGGATAGGTGTAGACAATGTCATATTTCACTGAATTTGAAGAAATTCATTTTTTGTGCGTCGTTTGGAATTTTGTTGGGCCATGTGGTCTATAAGCAAGGCTTATTAGTGGATCGTTCCAAGATTGCATTGATTTTGATATTACAACCACCCACATCAGCCAAAAGGTTGAGAGAAACCCTGGGTCATATAGGATATTACAGGAAGTTCATTAAGGGGTATGCACAGATTACAACACCTATGGAGAAATTGTTAAAGAAAGAAGCTAAGTTCCATTTGAATGAGGACTATAAGAAGGGTTTGGATGCATTGAAGAAGAAATTAGTGACTACACCGATTTTGATCTTCCAAGATTGGCATAAGGATTTCCATATTCATGTGTATGCATCATCCATATATTTTGGGTACAATATTCTCTCAGCTAGGGGAAGGGGATATATACCACCCAATTGATTTTGCAAGTAGGAAGATGTCAACAACAAAAAGTAATTACACTACCATAGAACGAGAATTATTGGAAATGGTATATGCACTGCAAAATTTTAGAAATTATTTATTGGGCTCTCACTTTATGATGTATACAAACTAGTGAACAAGCCAGTGTCGAGGGGGAGAATATGCAGATGGTTGTTTTTATTTTAGGAATATGATTTTGAGGTTGTTTTGAAACTAGGGAATTTGAATGTAGGACCATACCACTTATCACACATAATATCAGGAAAAGATGCAGGGAATCTATATGAAAAATTACCGTATGAAAAATTATTTGCAGTTAAAATGGTGGATGAATACTTTGTAGAGATTGTACAATTTTTAAGTACAATAATGGCTCCATCAAACATGAAAGTGGTGCAAAAGAAACAATTAGTGGTGAAAGAAACAAACTATTATTTAATTACATGGAACTTATACAAGTTAGGTGTAGATGGAATATTAAGACGATGTGTGCTAGAGCACGAAAGACCAATGATGCTTTCAAAAGCACATGAAGATATTGCAGGAGGACATTATGCATGGAGAGAGACAACATAGGATATTTTGTGCATAAGTATTTGGTGTCCCACACTTCATAAGGATGCTAAAGAATATTGTCAGGGATGTGCTATTTTTCAAAGGGTGGGAAAGACATCCAAAAGGGATGAGATTCCTTTACACCCATAGGTTACGTTGTAGGCATTTGATAAATGGGAAATAGACTTTGTTGGACTGATCAACCCACTAGAGAGAATATCAGGAGCTAAGTATATAATCACTATGACATATTATTTGACTAGATGGGAAAAAGCAACATCAGTCATAGATTTCACCACGTAAACTTTTGCGAGGTTTCTATTTGAGAATGTAGTTACATGATTTGTATGCCCACACATTTTACTCAGTGATTAAGGAACACACTTATTGAATAGGATGATTGCAACATTTACTGAGGAGCTTCAAATTCATCATTAGAAGAGTACATCCTATCACCCTTAGACCAATGAGATAGTATAATAATTTAATAAAATTCTGTATAATGCACTAACAAAGATATGCAACATAGGAAAGGATGATTGTGACTTAAGGATTCCTCTAGTATTATGGGAATATAGGACTACAAGTAAAGGGTTGACAGGATATACACCTTTTAGGTTGGTATATGGGGAAAAAACAGTAATGATGATGGAGTTTATTGTGCCTATCCTATGCATTGTAGTGATTACTGATCTTTTAGAATGTGGCACAATATAGGAGATATTGTCACAGTTGGTACAACTTGAGGAAGATCGATTTTTCATAGGATTCCATCAGCAAGTTCAGAAGGAAAGAGAAAAGACATGTCATGATAGACACATTAAACAAAAAAAGTTTCAAGTGGGGGACTTAGTATTATTATATGACAGTAAGTTTATGCAACATCTAGGAAATTTTTGAATGCATTAGTTAGGACCATATGTGATTAATCATGTGATGGAGGCATGTGTTGTGCAATTGGAAACGTTGAATGCAGAATTCATGGGAGGAATGGTGAATGGCAGTTGGCTGAAACTTTATAGGGACAAAAGACCTAATACACACTAGTCTGGCCTGCATGAGAAACTTTATATCATAGTAGTGTATTATAGTAGGAAGGAAAAAAGAAGGAAAAGTAAGAAAAATTATAAAGGAAAAAGAAGAAAAAACAGTGGAAAAAGAAACAAAAAGAGAACTAAAAGAAGACAATAAGACATAAGGGAGATACAACAACATGTGTTGAATACCAACACCCGAACTTTGCAAGTCATGTTGGGGGAAAGATCCTAGTTACAGGTAGTCGGTTGGCACAGGGGCAGACCCAGGGTTTAACGCTGAAGAGCACACAACAAAACCCTAACTACTAGCCCTTTTGGCAACACCTGTGAAGCTGATAAAGTCTCACTTGAGGTAGAGGAAGGGGTGGTTGTAGGACTCCAATGTCTGCAACCTTAGTTGGGACACATAATTGTGATTATAATACTCGATCAAAGAACTTAACAGTTATAGTTCGTTAGTATTTAACCAGTATCTACTTTGAAGATAAAACCCTAACAACAAATCAACGCAGTATTGACCCAGATCTAGCATATTCAAGCACTAAGCACATTCATATATGTTAGATATATACTTCATCCATATTATTAAGAACAAAGAATGTATAGATATATCTATCACTCATCTATATCAAATCACTTAAGCAAGTAAACATATAAACACATCAACACATCACACAAAGCATAGAAACACAGGATATACATTGTTCACCCTCAGCCTGGGGCTATGTCCACCAACTCTTCTTCTTTATTATAGTCTTCTGTCAATCTTCTACATGCACAGAGCCACAAAATCCTACTCCGTATAGGACAGGATATCTGCACGCACTTCACTAGATCCTCCTTCTCTAAGCTAGGTCATAGCACAAAGCCTTTAAATAGTCTCTTACTGTCACTTGCACTTAGCCTTGAAAGTCTCACACATCATGCACAAATCATGTACAACTATTACTTGCACTTAGCACTTAGCATCACACATTTGCATTCATCCCTCTCCTTACATCGCTTAGACATCTATTTATACATTACAAAATAGGCCTAAACATGGGTAAAGCCATGGGATGACATCCCCATACCCATTACATAATCCCAAAACCCAAAAATCCCTAAAAGGGGGTTGATATCCCGCAATCTCTTCTTCGACTAGTGCTCCACCTTAGATAGCCTATTGAAGTCCCAAAAATAGGTGAAACATGACCAAGGATCCTTCAAGACTTGGTCAAGGGCCAACAGGCCCCCAAAACTCAACTATGACTCATCCTGAGTCACTCTGATCTGGATAGCTCTGCTTCAAAATCCTTAAGCTTGGCTCGAGCTTCTTCAACCTATTGTTGTGCCAAGGCCTCCTTCTCGGTGAACTCTTGGATAACTTCTTCATTGATAGGTCCCCCTAATATTTGCTTAGTTGTAGTGACAACTTGCTCCAGTTCTTCTCCTTGACCTTCAATCTCTGCAAACAGTTGACAAGCCTCGTCTTGTATTGGTTGGATCCTCTGAGTCACTTCCATGACATTGCTCTGAATGGTGTGGACCTACTATTGAGTGGTGCACTATTCTTGGGATCACTTCATCCTCTCAATTGCTGATAGGAGCTTCAATTGAGCATGTATTATTTCTTCTTGTTGCTTTGGCTCCTGGAGTTGTGCCTCTATTGCCTTCAATTTAGGATCCTCAGTGAGTCGCTCATAAGTTTGGGCACAATGATCACTTGACTGTTTACATTCCATGGAAAATTATTTGGTCCTCTCAACTACGCTGTGATTAGTGGCTTCTCTTTGATCTCACACATCCTGTGGTGTACTGGGCACTATTCGTAGCTCTAGATCTATGATTTTCTGTTGAAGCTGTTGGATAGCTTCCACATTTTGTGCTACTTGCTGCTCTACTGGTTCTTCCACTTTTTGTTATAAGCCTGTCAGAGACAGAAGTGCTTTGTTGAATGCTTCTTTGAATCCAAGCTGCTCTACAAGCAACTACTCTTTCTCTTTCTATATCTGTGCTTTATCCTCTTCAAACTTTGTTTTGAGATCATCCTTCTCCTGCTGTGAAACTCGGTGTTTCTCTATGACTACTACTTATACTTTCTTTCGGGCCTCTGTGTCCTATTCTATTTCTTCCTGTGCATGATGAAGGTGAGCTTCAGTCACATCAGCTAGTCTATGGAGTTGGGTAGTCTCATCTCCAAACTCTAGTGCTTCTGACGATGGGGTCGGAGTGGATACTGCACGACTGGAGTGAAGGGCCTCATGTAACCCTCTGAGTTCAACCTCAATTATATCGTACATATCCTCCTTGTTAGCTTCATGTTTCTGCAAGATGTCTTGTGAGGCATCTTCTACACCTGCGATGATGAATTTGAAGTCATCGACCATGAGCACAACTTGCATCGTGGTTTTTCTATCTCTTCACTTCTTTCGCGAGGTAGGTTTCTTGGGGGAAACCTTTCTTTTCTTCGAGGGATCAGCCTCATCAATAGGATCCCTAGGTGGTGTGACTTCACCTTGCTTCTGCTGATATTGTTTTCCATTGGTCTCTTCTTTATCTACTTCTTCATCACCTCCTCCTCCAGGTGAGTCTGAAGTAGTTTCATCTGATGCACTACTAAAGTTTTGTACTTCTTCGATCTTCTTCCTTCTATTGGTTCCAGGTGTGTCACATTATTTTTGAGTGGCCTTCAAGCTGCCAATTAGTTTGATATCAAACATTTCTGTAGGTTCAACAAGGATAAGGAGCTCTGCTAACCTGTCCTTAGTTATCTCTTTGAGGTCCTCCTCTGTGAACTTATAGTATGAATGAATCTCTTCTTTATGCTTGTCTGCGCACATAGTGATATAAATGAAGTGTCGATATGCACAAAGCTTCAAGAGGGGTATGGAATGGTGTAGGGTGTTCAATTTCATGTGAGGGACAACCTCGATAGACCTCTTCAACTAGAGATAGTACATGTGGAATACTACGTTCGACTGCCACTGTTTTCCCATATCGCTCGAGTACAAAAGCGTGGTGAACTTTGCAGTGAGTGGCTCGAATGGCTCAATGTCTAGGAAGGTCGCACCTTTCGACATCTCCCAAGAAGTAAATTCTATGAGGATCAGGAGCCAGCTAAAGTGGAACTCGTAGCCTTGATCCTGAGCTTCGTGGCAATCTAATTCCAACTGATTGACTAGGTACTTCACCTAGTTCATATGGAGTCCTTCTACACACTTTACGGAGAGGTCAACAATGAACCCTATAACCTGTGTAGGTCTCTTTTTCTCATGATATTTCTTATGATTAGATGGTAGGCTAGGCACACTACTCCAGTATGGATGGAATCTACGTTGTAGCCTCACATCCCCTTTTCTACATTGCCATATGTGTGTTTGATCCTTTGTGCCAATGCGTGATCTGTAGCTTTCCCTGGGTAGAAGTTCTATGGGTCGGGTCCCTGCATGCTCAATCTGGTGATCCTATGGATCATCGTCAGATAGACTGTGATTCATATATATAGCCATAGGTATCCACCATGGTAACATGATAGCAGGAGCTTAACACATGTTTTAACCTTCTGGTGCCTTCCAAAATGTGGAATATTCATCACATTCAATAGGGTGGACTGTGTAAGGTTCATAGTCCATGGCTGGGGGATTATTTTCGAGTTCTTCCCCTTTGTCCTGGTCAATTACTTGTAAGGAGCGATAATGTTGTAGTTCTTGTGGTCCCTTCGGTTGATGTCACTTAAATTCAACGTCGTGATCTTATCCTGTTGTGTTCTAACTACACATATCCCCTTCGGGAGGTACGGAATAACCATGGTGTAATCAAAGTCTCTCGGGACACTGTCACGACCCACCACGCCAGCCAAAGGAGGGATGTAGTTGGGCAGAATAGTCGGAACTAACTTCGCGTTCGCCAAGTCATCTTGGTGCTTGGTTGTCTTCTCTGCTGCCACTCGGGATGGTCTGAATCTGTGAGAAATTGATGGGGAGGCTTGCACTCCTCATGTCGATGAAGCTTGAACTCCTACGGACATCACTCTCTCGGTCATCAGATCAATTAGAAATTCTTCAACTTACTTCTCTACGATGATGAGTTTGTCTGACATGCACGCTCACGATTGGATAACTTAGGTCGATGAATGCTCAATGCAATAGAACAAGTGTCGATCTCAGTTAACACAATGCAGTGGCAATGAGGTCTTTTGTTAGCTCAGATACAATTTGCAAAAGTGTTCTTGGTGCAACAGTCAACGGAATAAGTAGACAACGGTGTAACAGATATCTCCAACGGATGAGAGGCCTTCATCAATGCAGTTCTGTCCGTTGTAGCGTGGTCCCAATAGCTTGATGGAGAGGTCTTTGGTCATAACTATTGTTCTAACCATTTGGGGCATCGATGTAATGGTCATAAGGCCTCCAACGGTTATATTGCTTCACCATGGCGAAGTGTCATGTTGCATTGTTCTGATATCTCAACGAAGTTCGAGTTTTGCAAACCTTACTTCTGCGAAGTCACCTTTGGAAAATTTTGTAACTTTTCTCTCTTCTTACTAAGATTTCTATCCTTCTTCCCTGTGATCTTTGTCTCGGTATTTCTCTTTCCATTCTGATTCTTGTCTCCTTTTGGCATAGTAACTTCACGTTGTTGAGATTATTTTATAGGGTTAGAGAGTAATACTTCTTCTTTGTTTGGGATAGGTGCTCCACTTTTCTGTGAGTCTTCTTATGTTCTTTGAACTTCGACATCCAATTTTCTGGTCCTAAACAACTTCGATCTATTCTCTTGTTTTGCAATCAAGTGTGATATCTTCCTAGTCATGAAATATTTTAAATCTTGCTTTTTTTTATTCTAGGGCTTCCTCTTATTTTCTTTTGGCCTGATCCTTCTCAATCCAGGTTTTTCCTAGCAACATAGTAAATGGGGCATTTATCTCAGTGAATTTAACAACCTCAAAATCATCCTTTGTCGAAGTTCCATGAGAACTCATATATATCTAGGTGAGTCTTCCACATAGGGTTATCATCTTTCCTCTGAATAATCCTATTCCTTCTAATGAAAGAATCATAGTAGGCTTTCCTAAAATTTCCCAAGTTATTTATGTCATGATATTCACATGTGTTTATTCATCCAAAACATAGTCAATATCGAAGTCTCCTATTCTTGTTTCTATGCATTCTTTTTCTTTGAAGATCTCTAAAAAGTTGATATTTTTGTGATCGTTCAGGGTTTCTTTCATTTGCAGTAATATAGTCTCTGATTCTTTCTGGGTTTATTCCATGGTCTTAGTTTCTTGACCTTCCTCAGGGTTTTCTTGCCTCATATTCATTCTTTCAATATTAGCAATCATTATAGGGAATCCAAAACTTCATGGTCCATAGCTTTACAATAAAGACAATTAGGTCTACTACCAAGGAAATCCTTAACAAGATGGCCTAGTCTTTTGTAACTATAAAAAATGGTTAATCCTCTTTTTCTTTTAAATGATCACCAACCTTTCCTATACTATGCACTAGGGTCATAGTAGCTAACTTGCAAAAAATTCTTTCTAAGATCCTGCATCCATTTGTTAGTCCAAACATTCTTTCTATGCATAGGAATAACATATTAGTCATCATTTCTATTAGATCTACTCATATCAAACCTTCTTTCATCCAGTTGTGCCCTACTTTTCAAGATAGGACAGAATTTATCAAACATAACTAGATCCATACTTTTGAAACAAAAGTTTTCACTAATCTTACCTTCAATAGAGCACAAAACTTACAAATCTAAAAAAATTCACTATTCTTACCTTTTTCAGAGCACAAAGCTTCAAGATCTTACCTCTTTTCTTCAGATCTGACTTTTATTCTTATCACAGAGCTTTCATAGGTAAAGTAGAATATTGTGCACTAGGGAAATACATCTATGAACAAAGCTTCCTTTTCTTCAGTTCTCAACAATCAAAGTTTCAGGTCGGATCTATGCACAAAGCTTCCTTTTCTTTAGTTCCCAGCAATCATAGTTTCAAGTATCGACAATGGAACCATTTGTTGGCATAGGGGCAGACCCAAGGTTCAACGCTCAAGAGCTCACCAACAAATCCCTAATTACTGGCCCTTTCGGAAACACCTGTGAAGTAGATGAAGTCTCACTCGAGGTAGAGGCAGGGGTGGTTGCAGGACTCTAGTGTCTGAAACCTTAGCTAGGACACATATCTGTGATTATAATACTCGATCAAAGCACTTATCAGTTATAGTTCGTCAATATTTAACCAATATCTACTTCGCAGATAAAACCCTAACAATAAATCAGTGCAATATTCACCCAGATCTAGCATATTCAAGCACTAAGAACATTCACATAGATTAGATCTAGCCTTCATCCATATTATTAAGCACAAAGCATCTACAGATCTATCTATCACTCATCTATATCAAAGCACTTAAGCAAGTAAACACATAAACACATCAATAAATCACACAAAGCATAGAAACATAGGATATATGTGGTTCACCCCCAGCCTGGTGCTACGTCCACCAAATCTTCTTCTTTATTAATAGTCTTTTTTCGATCTTCTACATGCACAGAGCCATAAAATCCTACTCCACATAGGACATGAGATCTGCATGCACTTCGCTAGATCCTCCTTCCCCGAGCTAGGTCACAACACAAAGCCTTTGCACAGTCTCTTACAGTCACTTGCACTTAGCCTTGCAAGTCTCACACAACATGCACAAAGCATGTACAACTATTACTTTCACTTCACATTTAGCATCACACACTTGCATTCATCCCTCTCCTTACATCACTTAGACATCTATTTATACATTACAAAATAGGACTAAAAATTGGTAAAACCATGGGCCGACATCCCCATACCCGTTACATAATCCCAAAACCCAAAAATCCCTAAAAGGGGGCCGAGATCCTGTGATATCCTCTTTGACTTGTGCTCCACCTTAGACAACCTGTCGAAGTCCCAAAAATAGGTGAAACATGAACAAGGATCCTTCAAGACTTGGTCAAGGGCCAACATAGTCATACTTGAAAAACATCACCAACCTTTAAAAGTCATTTTGGATATCAATTACTAATCTTTGTGAGTCATGTTAGAGATATCAAAAACCTTTGCGAGTCATGTTGGACTCCCATCCCCAACCTCTGTTGGTCATTCTAGGGGCACTAATATGGTTGAGAAGCATATATGTATAGTATGTAATCCTAAATTCCCTTGTAAACTTTGAAAAGGATATCACCTTACTCATTTGTGCCCTAGTATTTCTAGGGTACGAGAAGTGTGGTCCTTGTCTAAAGGTCCTTCTAGTTCTGATTCATGTTCAGTTTCCCAACATTATAATCAATATTTGGTTGACAAAAATGTTGTGTCGATGCAATATTCAGTCGACAACACTCTTGTTTTGGGGGGTGATGCATATCTTGACCATTTTGTGATGGATGAGCATCGCCAACAAAGAATAAGTAGAGGAAAATTAGGAGCACTAGCACACATTTTGAAGGAATTTAAATTTCGAAGAATGTGTATCACACAAATATTTTGAAAATAGTTGTAATCAAAGAACATCTTTAAATACTGTAGAGATGGATGGCTCATGAAGACATAGGAGAATGCATTTTCTTTTAATGTAGTTAAGTGCAGTACAAATTCAATGTGTTCGATCTGATCTGTCTATCACAAATATTTATTGTAATAAATGTTAGTAGTTGATATATTTTAATTTGATAGGATAGATTTAGAATTGTTGGAGGTAAGAACTCAAAGATCCCTCTTGTATAAATCTTTGTATTGTTACCCAGTAGAGGTTGTTGTTGGTTCTCTAGTTGTTCATGAGTTTCTGAATCTATTGTATAGGTTGTCATTGTAGTCAAGAGTTGAAAGCTACCAAGAAGCAGTGTATGAATACATGTAATTTTCAATTGAATGAATATAACAGAGGAGCATTGTCCCAATGTGTGTCATTGATGCATCTATATGAGTCAATGAATGGTATATTTCCTGTTTGTTTGGAATTCTCTATTATTTGTTGTTCTTGAATTTATGCATGCATTTACATGGCTAGATGTATGAATCTTTGAGGTTCAAATACGTTTCAATTGTTTCTCTTCTACGAGCAAGTGAAATGAGTGCATATCATCCACAAGGAGCGCATGGATAGAGTTTGTTTCGACTCGTGTTACCCATGATTTTGGTCATCATGATGATGTATTGATGATGGTGTACTCAGACTCTTCATAAGAACTTTCTCTTGAGAAAAAGTTATTTTCATCTCTTCCAGAAAACTCATTTTTGAAGACTGTTCGCAGGCTACTAGTATATTTGCCTGCGAGAATGCATGATTCTCGCAGGCTTCCTTAAGCTAGGGTGCGAGAAGTTCGCACTGTGTGGAACTGCTAGGGTGCGAACTCTTTCTAAAGCAAGGAAAAAGATGAATTCTCGATGCTTCTAGAAGGGAATCTTCTAGAAGGATGAGATG